>QZGG01000565.1:0-124583 GCA_006409495.1 Sedum album
TCTTAGAAATGACATGACCAACCTGCACCTGCGAGAAAGATCACGTAAGCTCTCACAATCGATCGATCGATCGAATGAATCCGAGGTTTGACGATTTTGTTGATTTTTGTAAGAAGGAATCTTAAATCCGAAGCTTCAGATATTTCCGCATCTTCTGGCACTTCACATTGGTAGTAATGCATCAAAACGGCAACGTTTGCAAGCAGAGAAGCACTGCACTTCGAAATATAATGTGTATTGTGTAGTGCCAAAATTCATTATTAGAAACTTAAATAATAATGAATTATTGTTGAGAATCTAAGAACAAATTAAATCCTCTCCACAACAAGTGGACTTCTCACATTATGACTTCCATCACTCCACACTAAGTTTCCAAATACATAATTTGATTGTTGAGTCTTCTCACCATTTGCCTTCAATTCTATGCTGAATGTCTGCTCCTCTCCCATTTGACTGAACTTCAACTTTGATGGAACTACATTCACGTTTATTCCGGAAGGTGGAGTGACTTTCACCTCGTATGTTCCGGGGTTGCCCACATTGGTGACTGTTCTTTTCAATGTAGCTGAGGAAGAGAACTTGACGACAGTGATCGAGGGATAGTTGAAGTCTGAAATACTTTTGTTTTTGCACTTGTAAGGAGTTGGATTGAACATTTTGAGGTCTTTTTCGCTGTATGTGCCGAGTGAGCATAAGAAGTCCAAATAATCGTTTTCAGTTAAGTTGTAGATCAATCCAGGGTTGGCAGCGGCACTGGGATTGATTTGGCCGGCTCCGTATGCAAATGGTGTCGCTTCTTGCTTGTCAAAGTCTGATATTGGCTTGTTATCATTGGCAAATGAAGTAGCTGACATGAATGAAAGAGTTGAGGGATTATGATTTAAACCATATATGACTTCTTTTTAGAATAATGTACTGAATGAATATATGGTATATAGAGGTTTTAAAACGTAACACACCGGTGGTCATGAGGGCCGAACGAATGGCAGCAGGACTCCAATCAGGATGTAGGGACTTGAGTGAGCCGACAATACCAGAAACATGCGGGGCAGACATGGAAGTTCCTGACATAACATAATAGTTGATTGTTCGCTTGTCATTTTTTGTACCAGATGGTGAAGCTGAACCACTGTAGGCTGCAATAACATCAACTCCAGGGGCAGTAACATCAGGCTGCCAAAAAGCCATCAATATTTAACACTCACATTTTTTTACAGAAGTAATTGGCTAAGTATAGGAAGTCTAAACATTACCTTGAGAATTTGTGGATAAAAGAGACTCGGCCCTCTTGATGAGAAATCTGCCATGATCGGAGCAGGTTTGTTATCCAATACGGTCCTCACATCGGTGATGTATGCGGTTGGATTTCTGTGTTCAAGAATATTAATACAATCAAATTTGCCAATTTTAGATGGGCAAAAAATTTGCACTTACGTAGTTTTCTTGACGTATTCTAGAAGAGCTTGCCCGTCTTTGTATGAGAGATGCGATGCAGGAAGGTAATGAGCTTCAGGCAGTTTTAAATCCCCTAAAGATTGATCATTTACTACGATCATCCCCACTCCGCCTGCTGCTTGGACCACCAATCCCTTAGCCAAACTCATACCATAAATATCCTTACAGTAGCAAATTACTATCTTTCCTTTAATTTTGAGGGATCCAGTGAACCATTATCGCAGAGAGCTCTACAAATAACATTGTCAGGAACTCAATCTAAGTGACTAGAAATGCAAACAATTTATAATTGCAACAATTTTCAATGTGTACACTTACGCATTATCGGCGGTTGATGAGTTTGCCATAGCAGATGCACCGTCAATCAATGGATGGTAACGTCTCCTTGGCAGTAGTTTGCTAGGCCCAAGGTATGCACCCTAATCCGATAAACATCAATAATTCAGGGAAATTTATTTTTATAAATAGACAAAATGCTTTTGTGCAAGCTTTTGAAGAGTAAGCAACTCTCATGATACTTATACCTTGAAGTGTAGCGATGAATTTCCCAGATGAACCTTATTAAAGAAAGTTCTATCATTTGTGCTAGCTCCGACTGTGAACATCCATGGAGCTGTGTTGGTAATAGTGCTCTCTTTCGGGCCGGAATTACCAGCAGAAGCCACAACAGTAATCCCATGTTGCATAGCATGAAATGATCCAATAGCCAAAGGATCAAGTTTGTAATCACTCGAGTCACCGAGACCAATTGAAAGTGACAACACATCAACTCCATCGCTAATCGCAGCTTCGACAGCAGCCAAAAAGTCCGCTAGCATGCACCCAATATCAGGCCAGCAGATCTTGTAGGCAGCCACTCGGGCTTTGGGTGCTCCTCCTTTAGCAGTTCCCCAACCAAAATCATAGACACTTACTCCTTTGACAGAGTTGCCTCCGGCTGTCGACAATGTATGCGTACCGTGACCCTCAGTGTCGCGTGGGGAAAGAGAGGATTTGTTAGACATGCCTGATCCAATGGGTTTGGAGAGGAAATATCGTGCCCCGATCAACTTCTTGTTGCACTTGAATGTTGGGTCGGATCCTGTTAAGCATGCTCCTTTCCATTTTGAAGGAATTGGTCCGAATTCTTTATCATTAAAGCTTTCAGATTCAGGCCAAACACCTATCCATTTGAATTACAGACTGTAAGTCATATATAACAAAGTGATGAGTAATGCTCTTTTGAAACTCTTACTATTGGGTGAGACCCTGAGACCCTCATCATGGCCGTTGATTGGGTTTGCTTTTGGAGTCCAGATTGTGCCACGGGGGAGGTGAGAGAACAAAAGCAACAATTTCTCTCACTTCCGATTCGAATTTCTCTCACCTCCACGTGGCACAATCTGGACCCCAAAAGCAAACCCAATCAACGGCCATGATGGGGGTCTCAGGGTCTCACCCAACAGTAAGGGTCTCAAAGAGCATTACTCATCACTTTGTTATATATGACTTACAGTCTGTAATTCAAATGGATAGGTGTTTGGCCTGAATCTGAAAGCTTTAATGATAAAGAATTCGGACCAATTCCTTCAAAATGGAAAGGAGCATGCTTAACAGGATCCGACCCAACATTCAAGTGCAACAAGAAGTTGATCGGGGCACGATATTTCCTCTCCAAACCCATTGGATCAGGCATGTCTAACAAATCCTCTCTTTCCCCACGCGACACTGAGGGTCACGGTACGCATACATGTCGACAGCCGGAGGCAACTCTGTCAAAGGAGTAAGTGTCTATGATTTTGGTTGGGGAACTGCTAAAGGAGGAGCACCCAAAGCCCGAGTGGCTGCCTACAAGATCTGCTGGCCTGATATTGGGTGCATGCTAGCGGACTTTTTGGCTGCTGTCGAAGCTGCGATTAGCGATGGAGTTGATGTGTTGTCACTTTCAATTGGTCTCGGTGACTCGAGTGATTACAAACTTGATCCTTTGGCTATTGGATCATTTCATGCTATGCAACATGGGATTACTGTTGTGGCTTCTGCTGGTAATTCCGGCCCGAAAGAGAGCACTATTACCAACACAGCTCCATGGATGTTCACAGTCGGAGCTAGCACAAATGATAGAACTTTCTTTAATAAGGTTCATCTGGGAAATTCATCGCTACACTTCAAGGTATAAGTATCATGAGAGTTGCTTACTCTTCAAAAGCTTGCACAAAAGCATTTTGTCTATTTATAAAAATAAATTTCCCTGAATTATTGATGTTTATCGGATTAGGGTGCATACCTTGGCCTAGCAAACTACTGCCAAGGAGACGTTACCATCCATTGATTGACGGTGCATCTGCTATGGCAAACTCATCAACCGCCGATAATGCGTAAGTGTACACATTGAAAATTGTTGCAATTATAAATTGTTTGCATTTCTAGTCACTTAGATTGAGTTCCTGACAATGTTATTTGTAGAGCTCTCTGCGATAATGGTTCACTGGATCCCTCAAAAGTTAAAGGAAAGATAGTAATTTGCTACTGTAAGGATATTTATGGTATGAGTTTGGCTAAGGATTGGTGGTCCAAGCAGCAGGCGGAGTGGGGATGATCGTAGTAAATGATCAATCTTTAGGGGATTTAAAACTGCCTGAAGCTCATTACCTTCCTGCATCGCATCTCTCATACAAAGACGGGCAAGCTCTTCTAGAATACGTCAAGAAAACTACGTAAGTGCAAATTTTTTGCCCATCTAAAATTGGCAAATTTGATTGTATTAATATTCTTGAACACAGAAATCCAACCGCATACATCACCGATGTGAGGACCGTATTGGATAACAAACCTGCTCCGATCATGGCAGATTTCTCATCAAGAGGGCCGAGTCTCTTTTATCCACAAATTCTCAAGGTAATGTTTAGACTTCCTATACTTAGCCAATTACTTCTGTAAAAAAATGTGAGTGTTAAATATTGATGGCTTTTTGGCAGCCTGATGTTACTGCCCCTGGAGTTGATGTTATTGCAGCCTACAGTGGTTCAGCTTCACCATCTGGTACAAAAAATGACAAGCGAACAATCAACTATTATGTTATGTCAGGAACTTCCATGTCTGCCCCGCATGTTTCTGGTATTGTCGGCTCACTCAAGTCCCTACATCCTGATTGGAGTCCTGCTGCCATTCGTTCGGCCCTCATGACCACCGGTGTGTTACGTTTTAAAACCTCTATATACCATATATTCATTCAGTACATTATTCTAAAAAGAAGTCATATATGGTTTAAATCATAATCCCTCAACTCTTTCATTCATGTCAGCTACTTCATTTGCCAATGATAACAAGCCAATATCAGACTTTGACAAGCAAGAAGCGACACCATTTGCATACGGAGCCGGCCAAATCAATCCCAGTGCCGCTGCCAACCCTGGATTGATCTACAACTTAACTGAAAACGATTATTTGGACTTCTTATGCTCACTCGGCACATACAGCGAAAAAGACCTCAAAATGTTCAATCCAACTCCTTACAAGTGCAAAAACAAAAGTATTTCAGACTTCAACTATCCCTCGATCACTGTCGTCAAGTTCTCTTCCTCAGCTACATTGAAAAGAACAGTCACCAATGTGGGCAACCCCGGAACATACGAGGTGAAAGTCACTCCACCTTCCGGAATAAACGTGAATGTAGTTCCATCAAAGTTGAAGTTCAGTCAAATGGGAGAGGAGCAGACATTCAGCATAGAATTGAAGGCAAATGGTGAGAAGACTCAACAATCAAATTATGTATTTGGAAACTTAGTGTGGAGTGATGGAAGTCATAATGTGAGAAGTCCACTTGTTGTGGAGAGGATTTAATTTGTTCTTTAGATTCTCAACAATAATTCATTATTATTTAAGTTTCTAATAATGAATTTTGGCACTACACAATACACATTATATTTCGAAGTGCAGTGCTTCTCTGCTTGCAAACGTTGCCGTTTTGATGCATTACTACCAATGTGAAGTGCCAGAAGATGCGGAAATATCTGAAGCTTCGGATTTAAGATTCCTTCTTACAAAAATCAACAAAATCGTCAAACCTCGGATTCATCGATCGATCGATCGATTGTGAGAGCTTACGTGATCTTTTCTCGCAGGTGCAGGTTGGTCATGTCATTTCTAAAGATCTATCAATGCCTACAGGTCCTGTTGTTACCGTTTTGTTCATCTACTCCGTTTCTGTTGATTTCCAGAAGCTGTTGTTCAACTACTAACAAATCCATTAGCTGATTCTGCTCATATTTGGTTGTATTGCAATTCCAACCCAAACATGCCTAAAGTCCAATCCCACCTCCAAGCAAGTCTCTTTGCATTTTCCTCTTCTTTATCCCTAGTTCATGTCATATTGATCTTTATTGATGCCTTGAACTTGCAATGTATGTGTGTGTGTGTGTGATAGATGGGGCAGCTGATGGAATTGATGAGTTTGAAGACGAGACGCTTTTCAGTCCGCAATCAGCAGTGCAGAAGACGATTCCACCGCACGGACCTCTGCAACTTGACTTGAGACATTTTAAAGTTAGGGATGTGAAGAATGTGGTTTATGCCAGTTTGAAGATTGTAGTCTTTAGTACAAAGTTGAATTTACTCATGCCGTTTGGGCCTTTGGCTATCATCATCCATTATTTGACCGGACATCATGTCAGTTTGTGATCTTCTCTAGTCTGGTTGATTGTTGGTTTTTGTCTCTCATTTTGATAACATATTACGTGAATTTCAGGGCTGGGTTTTCTTTCTAAGTTTATTGGGTATTTACTCCGTTAGCTGAACGCTTGGGATATGCAACTGAGTAAGTTTCAGACAGCCAAAGTCAATCCTTTCAATAATCATGTGATGGATTGGTTGGTTTCTTTCTCATATCATTTTATGTTCACACAGGCAGCTAGCATTTTTCACTGGAGCTACAGGTAGATCCTTTGCTTTTTAATTAGGTAATTCATTATAAGGTAAACTGTCATCTGGTGGTGTTGAAGGGTATTGTTATCACGCGAAGCAAACTCATTGTTACTATATGAATTGGCTAACGCATAAGTTCAGAATCTATTCAAATAAAGCGCCTAGAACGTGTCATTCATTAATGAAGATGACTGACCTTATTCATGGATGAGAAAGCTATGCGATAAATGGCTTAAATTTGAAGTTTTGTAGGTTGATAGAATAAGTTAAACCATACTCATTGACATTTGGCGTAGTTAGCTTTTGTAGTAACAATTCCTTATTGTAATGAGATGTGTTATGGAGCTGGAACTATTATTTTATGTCTGGTTTGGGAAGTCCATGTAATGTGACAATCCTTGGAACTCTGGTAGTGAAACTTGGGTCGAATAATGAATATATTGCTAAACCAATACCTAGATTTTTTTATTTTTCTTTTTATCTACCTCCGTGGTTTAATGAACAATAGGAACAGACTACAGACCACATTACATGATTTAACCACCACTCCGTGCAATTTGCAGTCGGAGGTCTCTTAAATGCCACCTTTGGAAATGCGGACAGAACTAATTATATCTATCTATGCGCTAAAAAGTGGAATGTTACGAGTTGTTCAGCAGTCATTGCTTGGCTCCATCCTGTCAAATATGTTGCTAGTGCTTGGATGTGCATTTTTCAGTGGTGGACTTGTTCATCGCAACAAGCGCAAGTTTTCAACAAGGTATGCTTTCAAGCATTGCTGCCGTTTCACACATGTTACTTTTCCCTATAAATTATTTTTTGCTATATATACATTAATGAACACTTTTTTGCAGGCAGCTGCAGTTGTGAGCTCTGGTTTGTTATTGATGGCGGTATATGGGACTTCTTTTCCAGCTGTTCTGCATTTCACTCGTATCTGAAGTTCACTTTGGGAAGTCTGAGTTGGCTCTTTCAAGATTCAGCAGCTGTGTTATGCCTAATAGCATATGCTTTTCTTATCTTTCTTCCAACTGAAAAGCCAACATAGTGATTATCTACCTCTTAATGAGGTATTTTTTTTTTTGCTTGATGATAATTGTCTCAAGTAATTTGAACTCAACTGCTACCATATCCAGTATATACCAAGATCTTTATAGGTTTTTCATTGTTGGTGGTGATCACTTATCAGTCTATGGTTGTAACCTTTATAAGTTAATGTATCGTGATCTCAGGAAACAGGCCACAATCAAGAAAACGAATCCTGAGGACCGAGGAGGAGACTCCAGAAATAACAAAAATGGGAGTCGATAATATGGCTATTTGTTTTTGACAGCATGGATATTCGATACTATCAGAATATTGGTGGACACTATTGAGGTAAATTAGAATGCTGTCACTTATATTGAGTAGGGGTTTCAAACCAGAATTATTAGAAAATCAGTGAGAACCGGAGATGTTGCCTGTACCAAGCTTCTAAAGCCATAATTACACTATCAAGAGGGGAATACCTTTTTTTCTTTGCTTTTTAACTTTCACCTGGACAGGGTGCGTCTGTTGCCTGGAAATGCCTCTTTCTTTTATAAGTGTCATTGTGCTTCCCATTTGTAGGAATGCTGCAGAGCATGCCAGCGCCATTTGTTTGCTATAAAAGACAAGCTTGTAAGCCTCAATAAATAGATTTGGTCCCTTTGGAACTATTTAATCTAAGTAGGAACTGTAAATGAGTTTTTCTGTGTGCAGGATATTTCATTAGGCGTGGCTATTGGGTCATCTACACAGATTTCTATGTTTGGGGTAGGATCAAAGATGGGTTGTTGATTACTTGTTGACTATTCATTTTCGATTTTATGATTTATACCATTCATACTCACATGACACTTTTGTTAGTGCAGATTCCTTTTTGTGTAGTTATTGGGTGGATGATGGGGCGTGAAATGGATTTGAACTTTCAATTATTCGAGACTGCAACACTGTTTATTACTGTTTTAGTTGTGGCATTCATGTTGCAGGTATATCTTCCTTGAGAGCCATTATTTTGATCCGTATTCTGCAGTCACAAATTATAGAGGTTCAATCCATTGAAACCCTTTCGCTGTTTCCTATTTATATTCATTTGTAAAATTAAATTGCAGGAAGGAACTTCCAATTATTTCAAGGGGTTGATGCTTATTTTCTGCTATCTGATTGTTGCTGCGAGTTTCTTTGTACATGTTGATCCTTCAGCAGGTTTGTTCTACGCAAAGTAATTATAATTTAAATTCACCGTCTCTCTTTCTTCTAACATACGAGTGCATTTCATATCATGTCACATTATTAGTTTCTCAAATCTGCTGCACTCCTAGATAATACGTCGGATGTCTACCGTCGGAGACGTTGTTATATTTTGAAATGTGCATCTAAAAATATACTTATGTCATGATTGTCTTCATACAGATGATGATGTGGTAGGAAAACCTTAAACGAGAAAATTCAGGCTTGGCAGATTTGAATAGTGGATAACTGTGTCCTGCAATACAACCCTTGGGTTAAAGTTGGCTCTTGGATCAAATCTTGACATTTTTCATTGTGCTTTGACAAGGAAGTATACATCCATGCATATCAGCGGGGTGGCCAAACTTTATTCGAATCATACTCGGGGCCAACAAGTCTTTGTATATTGGATGTCAATGCACCATGTTTTACACATTGTAAAGATTTTGTTATAAGTGAAGCTCACTCGTTTGTTAATTGTTGTCTTCTTTGCACTGCATTATTTAGATGCCTCAAGTTTTAAGGCTTTTATACTGACCCTTTCCTCAATAATCGCTCAAGGATTTTCAAAATGCTAGGACAAAAACGTGTCATTTTACTTACTACTCACATACCAACTAAGTGTACCTTAAATGCACAATCGTATGCGTAAACAATTTTATTAAAAAACACAAACAATACTCGTGCAAAATGTTGAAGTGAATCTTGAGGGAATCGAACCAGTTACCGTTATTAAGTATTAAAAAATGAATAACGTTCCCAACATTTATAAATAACCAACCACAACGGTCAACAGTCAACTAATGAAACAAAGTGGTTAGTATGACATTCAGCATCATAATGGTCAACGGTTTTGCCGCTTTGACCAGCATAACAATATAACCAAAAACATGGAGTATCATTTATAAATCAAACTTGATAGATTATAATTTATTTGGAATGTAGGGTGTGTTTTGATGAAATTTATAATACTTTCATTTTACAATATCTTGATTTAGGTGAGATCTAGAAGTTTGATAAAATATAGTCGCTCAAAATATATTATAGATAATAATCATGAACAATTAAGAATGCTATGAGAGTGATTCTTAAGTGGAATATTTGAGTACTGAAGAGGTACTTTTCTTGGTTATTTATTATGACATTTGATGTAGGCTGTAGCAGACTATCGAAGGAGAAGCAAATCATGTGGAAATGAGTAAATATTTCACTAATTTGATATGAAATAATATCATGTGGAAATGAGTAAATATTCCAACTAAATTTATATATTAAACATTTGAAAATGCTAACAAGAAACATTGTGTTGTATGTGATTTTATAAACAATATATTCCAACGTTTATTCTATAGTTCCTTAATTTTAAAAACTTTAAATAAAATGTATTTGATTAATATATAAAAATTATTAACTTGTACAAGTAGTTTTATAGTTATCGTGTCTGAGTTATGGACGTGAGTTGTCATGACTATTTATAGTGCAAGTGATGTAGCCAATACTGGTTGGCATGCAAACCAGATGAAATCAATGCGATATACTTTTTCTTGTAGATGAATTGTTACACACACTGCTCATCGTTAATTACTCTATTTTTTGCGAACCCTAGCGCTTAATCCAAAACTCAACAAAACAGCCTATTTATAAGCGCCACACAGCAACTTGCTGGGCATTTATTTATATGAGATGCATGTAGAAATTCACGCTAACACACAAACCAAGTTTTGGCATAACACAAACCAGTTTTGTTACTAGAGAGAAGTTCAGACCATATACGAAACTGATGTTCTTCTCACTAGATCTGAAACCACCAGTAGTCCAGGGAGAACATAGGTCCAGAGGAGCTGCCTGGAGACGATGAATTGGAAACAAAAAAGCTTGTAGGCATGACACTGGAGTTGTAGTTGAATGGTGCAGAGTTGATTCTGAATGCTTGACTGTTAGAAGACGCTGCATCATATGAATCATGACGACGATGAGTAGGAGCCAAAGTTAGGGTAGAGCTCAATGGAGGAGTAGGGTTGTTGTTGTTTCTGACTACTGATTGTAGTCTGTTGTAAGCTGTCAATGAGCAATTCTGAGAAACACTGTATTTGTCGGTAGCCTGATGGTGGACGAAGCCTTGCTGACGGTCATTGTTCATAGTGTCCATGTTATGGCCAAAAGCCATATCCTGAGGCAATATAGGAGGATCGGGCCAAAAGCCACTACCACCGTTAGTACCAAAACTTTTTAATGAGTCCATCTCTTGAGGCACTGTTGGAGCTAGTGACAGACTAGTATTAACACTGAAATTGTTAATATTGTTTGGTGCATCGTTATCAGCTCCGGGAGTCAAAACCCCACTTGTATCAAGGACATTGCTGCTGAAGAGATCCATCTCTTTTGGAGAAGCAGGTCGGTTGCTGATCATCCCTGAGCTTGTAAATCCATTTGAATAGTTATTAAGACCTAAAGGAGCATTCATCTCTATCATGTCCTCGAAGCCCTAGACAAAGCGGTCAAAAGTAACGTAAGATGTGATTAAAAACACCAGTGAGGGCTTGTGTATATGGTCTTTCAACAATAACGTCACTTACTTGAGTATTTGTAATGAGACCAGATGTTTTAGCAGCTTTAGTACCCTTCATTGTTTCCAAACCTAAGTCGTGCATCCAGCTCCCACACTGCACCTTGCGTTTACCTGTCGAAGACGGACCGGTGGACTCTTCTATGGAGATACTTTTTGCTATAAATGAACAGTATGAAAGATGTGATAATATCAATGTCCACAACGAGTCAAAAAAATTTGGCAGCTAAACTTACTAAGCCATGATAAACTGTTATACATACCATGGATTGGATTCGAGCCGAAGGAGTTTAACAATATAACAATATCTTTTTCTCTCGTTAACTCCACATTCTTACTGATCATTGTTGAGTTAGAGTTGGTCGGTATACCAGACATGGCCGGTGAAGTTGCTACTGTCCCATTACACACGTAGTTCGCTGTCAAACAAGTTTTTCCATTTAGATCTTTGTCCATGCTCGCTACCTTTCCAGATCCTGGAGTCCTAATGTCATTCATAATCCCATTGATCTCATTTCCAGACTTTTGGGCTTTGTCTAATGCTCTAGTTGTATCAGTCATATTTTTTTCTTTCCCTCTATGCATGCCTGATGCTATAGTTATATCTTTGATGTTCCTTTTCATCAGTATGTTACCCGATTGATGATTGCCACCTTCAGAAATGATCACCCTCTCAGATGGAATACTTTTCATGGAGCCTGATGCAGCTTTCTTAAGGTTTTTCTCATAGCACATTTTGTCATTTTCAATAGGTAGTAACTTATCATTTTGCCTTGTGCCACCGATTTGATCATGTTTCTGATTAGTAGTTTGGGACACCTCCTTCTCTCTACTCATTGAAGTGGTCATCTTGAAACCAGTTCCTATGCAGTTATCCTTTTCAGCTTCTTGTCTACTTTGAGATGGTAGTTTTATACCAGACTGCGACAAAGTCTGCACTTGCTGAACCATCTTATCTTCAACGATATGACCATTGTTGTTTCTACCTTGCCATTTGGTAGATGATTCCGGGTCCTGGTCATTATTCTCTCTACTATTGATCTTATTGTTTAGATCCTGAGTTTCCTTACTTAGCTGCTCCACAACTTCTATGCTGTATTTTTGACCGGAAGTCTCCTTGTATATATCATTTAAACTTCGGAACCTGCTTCGTTTCGGCTTCATTTTTAGTCCAGTAGTAAGAGCCAATTGTTTACTTGATGCAGCTTCTACTAAAGACGGTCTTTTCTTGAGAAGTCGATTCATGTTAGTACTGTGTTTGTTGTTTGTAGGCATAGACTTAATAAAACTACCTGCACAAAAGTGATTAGGGAAGACTTTTAACGGGCAAACCAACAGGGGTTTTGGAACGATTTAATAAATTAAGGGCTATAACAGTACTTAAGATATAATTCAATGCTGTGAAGCCCTCGTGACTTGAATGTTCTCTAAATCCCATCATGCTTTTTATAAAATCAGAAATTTAAGGAAGAGGAAGGTCAATAAAAAATTGCACAAAAAGTGTATGCATGAATTCTAGAAAGATATAGAAGTTTGACACACTCACACAAGCAGCCATAAACCAGATTCAAAAGACTAATCATTTTAAGCACTTCATTGCAGACCAGAGGCGCTTAAGGTCAAGTACAAGAGAAGCACACAAATCTGAAACCTGATTCTTTCAAAACAAGTAAAAAGAGCAAAACAGCAACAAAAGATTGAAGAGACAACTAAACCATAAAGCACTCACAAAGAGGCTCAAACCATGATTCATCAACATGCACACATTAAGTGGATTGAGTTTCAAGGACATGCAGTGACTCAGAATAATCACATCTGCTCTACCAGAGTACGTGGATTGAGTTTCAATTGAGGCGATCAACTATTTAAAACATTCAAACTGAGAGAGAAAGAAAAGACACACCCAATCACTCTAAACATCAATCAGGTGAGAGTACTGGATGGAGCCCATCTCTGGCGCACGGGGCAGAGGATCTGCGGCGGTGGACGATGTGTGGCTGAAGTCAGTGAAGAGAGGGTGAAGGAGAAGGAGGAAAGAGAATCTAGAGAGAAGTGTGTTGGGGTGGTAATGAGCACAGTCAACAATCCCACTTTATATCTTAAAAATATTATTTATTTATGTAGAGCTGCTTTTTTAAGATTTATTTTTGATCCTACTCCATTTCCTAACCCTGTAAAAATAAAAATAAAATCAACTAAACATATTAGTTTTCGAGAGACAGTAAATTTAAGATTAATCTTAATTTTACATTTATTAAACGATTGATATCAGTACCATGGATCCAATCATGAGTGATTTGTGCTTATTTATTTTCAATTTCAATTTTTTTAAGATTTAAGAATTTACTGAAAACGTAACTCATATATTCTGAAACATTAACTTGTCTGTTTATTTAATTTCTTATTCAATTTTATAACACAATTTGAAGAATTTATAAATCTTAGAGTGTGCAGTTGGGTTGGTGACGTGTGAGACTTGAGGACATAAAGTTTTGACATTACAGGGTGGCAGCTGGTCATATTTTTAGTAAGTAGAGTAATTTATTCACATTTAATGTATTTATCAGATGAACAATTATGAATGCATGAGAGGTGAGTCGATTAAAGTTGATACTTTATTGAACCATGAAAAATATATTTATTGCACTTGCCAAATTTAATACTCTTGGTATTTGATTTTGCCATTACAATTTTTATTGAGTTGAGCAAAACGGGTGAATTTTGTTTATAGAAAGTGACTGAAAAAGTTAAAGTACTATATTTATCAATTATGGTTTAATGAATGGAGTAAAGTTGAAGAGACACCATGAGACTCGATTTCAATTGTTGATTACTAATAAATCAAGAATGAGATTGAATCCTAAATAAAACAATCAAATTCAACTGTTACAAATGCAACTACTCATTTTATAAAAATCAATTTTAATCTTAATTGTTCGGTTTTCAAATCAAAGGCTTCTCAAATTGTGCCCTGTTTGAAAATTGTGAAACTGGCCTAATAAGTAGCAAGTATTTCAGTAGCATACCATAATCCAGCAATGGCCATGAGCCCATGAAATAATGAGCCTTGTATACATAAGAAATGGGCCTATTTAGAAATTAAATATGATGCTTAAAAGAAAATAATTACATTAAAAAGAGTAAGTGCCTATAATGAGTAAATGAAGCCTACATTTTCAAAAGGATGATTTTAATCCTAAAATCAGTGTTCTTACAACGTTTTTGGACCATCTAGTGTCAATCATTTTCCATAGCACAGGCAACACAATGTACATTCTTTTTGCGACTCCGATACAGTAGCACTCCTGCTAGCTAGCTGGTCGTCTGAGGCTGAAGTTTCTACTAGATACTGAAATCCTACAATTTTGCACGTGATATCAGCTGATCATTCCAGGGGGGATAAATGATACTTTCCTTTATAGCTGTTGCACCTTATGGCTGAAAGTGATTCATTTAGTGGATGTGCAGTGTGGCTCACACTGGTCAAAATGGCTTGCCAAAATCTGGATTAGGCGGCTCCCAAAACCCTGCAGGACAAAAACATGTATGATGCAAGAAACTGTATGAGATGCCAAATATCAAGGCAACAGTACTACGAAACTGCAGTTGAGATCAGTTAAACGTTTAAGGACCCAAGTCATCGTGCCAAAGAAAAAAACAAGATAAAGAATATAATCAGCATCAACACCCACGTCGCTTCCAATCACCAAATTCCCCCCTCGTAGGCATGCTAAATTTTAAAGAGATTAATCTGCATCACGCAGTAGTTTCAGAACAATTTGACGATTGGAAAAGTTTCTAGTTTAGTAATGATCTTTTTATCAATTTTTGGAGGGCACATGGTCAATGACTCTTACATCAATTTTTTTTCATTTTGACTAATAGAGGAATCTTTTCAAACAAGCTAAACAACACAGACAATGCCTGGTATCATTTTAGCAACAACTTCTTTAAGAATTTGCAATAAAATTTATAACAATGGCCATCCAACAACCATTAAGATAAAGAAAATACACTCCACCAGAACAAAATCAATAGTAAATTCTGCTTTTCAGAGAACATATTGTTGGTGAACGAACTTGTTTTCCTTTATCAGTAAAATTTATTTTAGAATGTTATATGATAAGAATATATGAATGACTAACCTATCTGACCGGAATATTATGAATGATCAAAAAACTAAGGAAATAAGTAATAAATGGCAATGGAAACTCAGTTAATGCAAAGATTCCTTGTTTACATATGCAGAAAATAATAATACTTGTCAATTAAATATCAGCATACCTATTGGTATTTCTCCCAGTGCCATATATATCGAGTCATCTTCGGGCAACATCTCCTGGAAAAGTCAGTACCATTACAAGTTAGTTAAACGGACCCACAGTCTTCACAAACAGGAAAATTGTATTAGGTCTGTTGCTATAAATATCAATCACTAGAATACTGAGCTACGATTTAAGGTAACTGACAACAGCAAAATCATGTAACAAACTACTGTAAGATTAGATGGTCATAGTACCTGTCCATGATGTAGAGTCATGTCATCATGCAGAGAATTTATGCCTCTTGGTACTGCTGAACAGTTTGGTATCTCATTTCCGAGTAACTCAGAGATCATTAGCCCATATCCATCTTGTACATCTGTACTATCACTAGTAACCCGTGGTTGACTCGGAAAGCTCTCTAGCCCAGTATAAACAGCATCTTCCCTGTAACATATGATGTCTTAGAAAAGGTTCAATACGAGGAAGAGTGACAATATTAGACTTTTACATGTTACGCATATATATCACTGGAACTATATAGTATTTTTTATGAATCGTCCTTGTACATAAACTTACCGCTTCTCCCCAGGGTTAAAGGCCCTATCCTCATCTAAGTCGCTGTCCAAATTGATTATTTCTAATCCATTCGCATCATCACCAATTGTACTGTACTTATGAGATGCGTTGCTACTGCCACCTACAGTCAAGCCACCATCCACTGACAAGGGCTCTTTCCTTATTTCCGACATGGAAGAAAAGAACATCATTTGGCTTCCATCTTGGTTCTCATCTAAATGAGACCCTTCCATAAGATTTAAGTCACATATTTTAAATGAGCTATCAATCATCTGTTTGTCTTCTGCATATCCGATTGAGTTTTCGTCCCCTAAGGTTGTAAATCCAGAGCTCTCCTGGCCAATCATCATTAGATTATTCATCGGTGACATTCTCCCGATCATGGTTGGCCCTTCAGTACTTAAGTTGGATATGTGAGGATATTCGTTTACTTGACTAATCATTGACGGATGCCAAACTTTAAGCTTTTTGAACGTCCCTCCTATATCAAAATCATCTAGGATTCGCTTCTCACCCCTCTCACTGGCAGCAAATTTATCTACAGAAACAGGACCATTACTACCTTGGGGTCTCTGCCTTGATTCGTCCGGGTAACCAAAGGATCTGTTCAGAAAAGATAGAGATTCCAAGCATTTACTTCCCTCTGTAGAAACATCAGGATCTAACAGTATCCCTTTCCCAGACGACTGTTTGGATTTATCCATTGACATAATACTCGTAGTTGTCAAATCAAGATTCTGTTCTAAAGTGGCATTAGATTCGGATAAACCTACAGCATCATCACCTGAAAGTATCTCAGGATCAACTGGAGTTCCAGCAGAAGTGTGCTCTTCTATGAAAGGTTTTTGTTCCATTGGCGTATCAACCAATGATCTATCAGTGACATCATTATCAACAGAGTTCGGTACAACCACATCAGTTGAAGTTCCAGCAGAATTATTTTCCTCTTCAACATTTGTATTTAGATTACACTTTGATCCCCTTGATCTCAAAGAACGGGATCTGGTTGGAAACTTAGCAAAGTTACATAGTTGTAGCAATTCATTCCCCTTTTGGCTCGGAGTAGCTGCAACTTGATCAGGCTGAATAACAGAATCCTCTGTGGTACTTTGTTGCCCTGTAACCTCATCATTCTTTGACTCCTTCATTTCCTCAGCTTCTACGTTGATATTACCAAAACCATCAGATTCTTTCTCACATTCCATGTTCGTCAACTGTTCGCTATCTTTATCAGTAACAGACGAATCGATCACAAGCTGGTGTGTGTCTGCCGCTGGCTCAGATGGTGAATCCCCATTTGCATTACTTTTTGAAGCTAACTCAACAACCTTAAGGTTCTGTTCATCATCTTTAGTAGTTAACTGCTCATCACGGTGTACGGAAAGAGCATCATCGTCTGCTTCCTTGTCAGAAGAAGCCCTCGATCGGCCTGAAATAGAACCACTCTTACCAGTTTCCTGACCCAATCAGAATCATAATTGCTGAATGACCCTGTTTCTCTTTTCCCTCTCGAATTATGTTTAGATCCTGCTGCGCTATAATCATTAGGATATCGTTTCCTATCAGATACTCCATCAAAACTCCCTAGACGAGTAAGAGCAGATGTCCGACTATCTAGCTGCATATATTCCGCATCTTGCTGTCTAAATTCCCCAACCTCCTGCCTAAACCCTCCATTTTGAAACTTTGGTGGGAGTGCATTTGCCGGCAACATACCTTTTGCAACCAAATACTCAGCCGCTAACCGACCAGCTTCCATAAACAAATCCCCTTTACGAAAAGGCTGAGGCGACTGAAAATACCTTCCCTGACCACGACCAAAACCACGATTAAAGTTCCTATTTCCTGAATTGTAAACTCCACCCCTCACCGGACCATCCACTGATCGAGCCGCAACCGCCCCCATCCCAATTGGATTATTATTCCTAAACCCCCTCCCACCACCACGTCTCCTTCCATACATTTTGAGATCGCGTAAATCTCCAAACCTACAAATACCTAATCAATATCAGTAACAACATATACCAACCTAACAATCATCTACTCGAACTCCACTGCATTTCTCCAAATCAAAAAACAATCTCACACAAAATGTAACAAACACTCATAGTAAATTCCAAAACTGAAATACAAAAAAAACATAAATAAAATAAAATCAGAATCAATAAATATGTCTTGAAAACTCAAATCTGCAGATGAAGCATCACAACCAAGTCACACCAACACTTCAAATTCCAATAATAATTAATTATTTCAACAAAAATAATAATAAAATCAATAATACAGCTGAAGGCATTCTCATCAATTCAAAATCGCAGATCTGACCTTGAATTCCAGCACCAGCAGGAGTTACTAATGAATCAATCAATTCAAAACTAGGGCAGCTCAAAGTCGAGATCGAATTAGGGTTTCCGATCGGAGCAGTGGTGCGATTAAGATGATTGCGTTGATTTCATTTTCGGAATTTTCAACTTCGAATTTCATCAAGCTACGGATTTGCGTACTGCTTCTAGCGATAATATGCAAATGCGAAAAAAATAAATTAAGTAGCAGCTGAAGATGAAATCGGAAACTACATGGACTAATTTGTAATTAATGAAACATTAACTTTAGCTGAGAGTTACTACGACGACGTTTTGATGAGTTCTAGTGCCACGTCACTCTTATCTTACAGTGATGACACGAAGTTCAATACAACGTGGTAGAAGAGGACAGACGATAGTGCAAGGCTGTTTCTTAAATTCGGTCGGTCATCGATTTTTACGATCCTTCTTCCTCGTTTCCCTAGAAATGGACTCAACCCTTATCAAGATGATAAATACCCATTTGAGTTCTGCATCTTCCTCACTCAATACAAACCCAGCAAGCTCTCTTCAGCTTCATCCTCTGAATCTGGTATGTTCTTATGTCACACATGGTCTCTTTTGTTCTGATTTTGTCGATATTTTATAGAGCCCATTTGTTACATGTGTGTAGCATTTGGTTGAAAGTCTGTGTCTTGAGCATTTGGTTGTGAGACTGTGCCCATTTTATTGAGTTGGATTGAAGTTTGATTACATTTTGTTTAAGCAATAGAATTGAGCTGCAAGATAAAATCTTGAACTTTGGTTAGATACTGACAATTAGCAAGTATTTTCTAAGATGCAAAAATGCGACAGAAGACTTTTTTTCAACTTATGCGCTTAAATGGAGTGTTGAAGTAAATTGTTCCGACGGAACAGCTGGATTTTGATGCAGATAAATGTACCTTTTACTGAGAAAAATGTGGTTGCAGGAACCTACCTAGGGTATGGCTTTACTGGCAACAGCAGATGCGTGTGACTCAAATGCTGGGCTTTTAGCAACAGGTGAACTGCGTGCGCTACAACCAATCTTTCAATCATACGGGCAGACCCGAGTGTTCTCTGGTCCAGTTGTGACACTGAAGTTGTTTGAAGACAATGTGTTAGTGAGGGAGCTTTTAGAGAGTAAGGGCGAAGGTAGAGTGTTGGTGATTGACGGCGGAGGAAGCACGAGATGCGCACTTGTAGGAGGGAACCTGGCAGTTCTGGCTCAAAATAATAACTGGAGTGGGATAGTTGTAAATGGGTGTATTCGAGATGTGGATGAGATTAACTCTTGTGACATTGGGGTTAGAGCTTTGGCATCTCATCCGCGAAAATCGAATAAGAAAGGTCATGGGGAGAGGTTTGTGCCTGTTCATATTGGCGGAACTTTGATCCACAACGGTGAGTGGCTGTATGCTGATAGTGATGGCATTTTGGTGTCTAAATCTGAGCTCTCCACCTGATCCACTAGGCTCCCTTGAATGCTGATCGGAGACTTTGTCATCCACTTTCAAATTTCAGCTATTTCACATTCTGTTCTGGTTTTTAGTTGCATTACTGGTACGAATCCAGCTCTAAATTTCTCAATGTCAGATATCGAAATAAATCTCGTTTGAGAATAATGTCATATATATATCCTCTACAAAATCCGCTGGTCGGGGACTTGCAAAAATAATTATTTCTTCCCTCGGATATTGAATCTTTTTCTCAACTTACAAGGCGAAGTAGTGATGAATGGCTTGAATTAGAAGTTCCAAGTCAGCTAGAGCAGAGATTGAGTGCTGAGGTTTTGGTTCACACGAGTGACTGAGGATCATCTGAAACCAGCAGAACAATGAGTTGTTCTGATTCAATATCTCCTTATCCACTGACCAGGACACATGTAAGTCTCAGTTGGTCCGATAGATCATGAAGAATCCACAGACATGCGATCCGGACACGATATTTTCTTGGGTAAAATGCCACCACCACCACAAGTTTCAGCAAGCTGCTTGGGTACCCTGTTCTCTTATTAACCCTTCAACAATTTAGAACTTGGCTCATCTCATTTCTAAAGCTAGTAGAGCATCAGAAAGTGGAAGAATGGCAGCTCAAGCTCTGGTTTCATCTTCTTTAACCTCATCAGTGGAGGTTGCTAGACAGCAGATCTTCAATGGAAGGTGTTCTCCTAGTACCTCCTCCAGAAAGGCTTCCTTTGTCGTCAAAGCAACTTCTACTCCACCTGTTAAGGTCTGTATATCTAGTGCATCTCTCAGACTTATACCTGTGACTAGTCTGCTGGGACTTAACTGAACCATAACTGTGTAATCAGACAGGAGCGAACAGGCCACTATGGTTTGCATCCAAACAATCACTTTCTTACCTGGATGGAACGTAAGCTGTTTCCAACTCTAATTCTCTATTTTTACTATCAAGCCTTTCATATTTGAAGTTCTGATGTATCTTTACAGCTTGCCTGGTGATTTTGGATTTGATCCTCTGGGACTATCAGACCCTGAAGGTACTGGAGGCTTCATCGAGCCTAAGTGGCTGGCTTATGGAGAGATCATCAATGGACGTTTTGCTATGCTTGGAGCAGCAGGTGCTATTGCTCCAGAAGTGTTGGGAAAGCTAGGACTTATCCCAGCTGAAACTGCACTTCCATGGTTCAAGACTGGAGTGATTCCACCAGCAGGCACCTACAACTACTGGGCAGACCCATTCACCCTATTCGTGTTGGAGTTGGCTCTAATGGGGTTCGCAGAGCACAGGAGATATCAAGACTGGGCCAAGCCAGGATCCATGGGGAAACAGTATTTCCTAGGCTTAGAGAAGTACCTGAAAGGATCAGGTGACCCTGCTTACCCAGGAGGAATCTTTAACCCTCTTGGATTCGGAAAGGATGAGAAGTCATTGAAGGAACTGAAGCTCAAGGAAGTGAAGAATGGGCGGCTGGCTATGTTGGCTGTCTTGGGATACTTCATTCAGGGGCTTGTGACTGGAGTTGGCCCTTTCCAAAACTTGCTGGATCATTTGGCTGACCCTGTTAACAACAACATCCTTACAAGTCTCAAATTTCACTAAAATTTATATGCATACATATTTGAAAAATGGTGATGGATGAATCATGTGTATAAGAATGGATTTGAGAACAAACTCAAACCACCCTTGCTCTTTATTCTGCTCAGTCTCATCTGTAACTGTAAGCAAGGAGATTTAATGTAGAAAATATGTTGAGTCCTAAAACCTGGTGCATTAGATGGCATCTGCATCACTCATTCATGATAAACTTTCCAGGAAAAAGATGCGAGCAGTCTTCAATTTGACACAGTTGCAATACCTGGGGAAAGACCATGTCTAACACTAGGGGGTGAGATAATATATGATTTCCACAATATAAAACATCCAACAAAGTCTTGCTTAGGGTAAGGATGAATAAAGGAATAAATAAATAAATAGTAAAAGGAGTTTGTATTATTGCCATTGTATGGTATACTAAGATTCTGAAGCAGTAACATCTGAAAGACTAATTAGGTTCTAGAAACAAAATCTACTGAAACAACTAATGTAGGTGAATAAGGTGTAGCTCTCAACTTTCAAGTGAGTAGCAGCAACATGAATATTATAAATTACAAACCGGAAATGGTTTGAGCCAACAGCCAAGGCAGTTGCTTCAGTGTAAACTGTGACCCCACCCGACTACATCTTAACCGGAAAACAGTAGTTAAGCAGCCTCTGCCACAGCTTCAGGTGTGCTGGATGCTTCTAGGCTGTAATATTCAGGAGTGATAATATTAAGGACTAGTACATCAAATATATTCTAAAAATGAGAAAAGCAAAAGTAACTTAAATTAATAAAGCCGTTTCACATGAAGGTTGTGATTCCTAACTACCTTAGCGTTTATAAAAATTAAACCTGATCTACCTTTGCACCAAAGTGTGCATTTTTAAGACATCATATAAAATTCACCAAGTCTAAGTATAATGAGGCTGGATAATTAAAATATATCCAATACAAATCAGGCACAACTTGGGCATGAGGGGTAATCAATTGGTGTAGGATAGTAGGGATAACCGGGGGTACCTCTGAATTCCTTCTCCTACTTCCATTCTGAAGAAGTCCTTAATTTTAACAGGTGATCCGACTTCTTCGGACAAGTTTGTTAATATTGTCTGTAATCAGTCAAAACCCAAATGAAATATGTGAAGCCAGCCTAGGGAAATTAGTGACAAGCACGGGAAATTAAACATCATGCGGATCTTAGGTGAGCCAAAAAAATGACACTCACCCATAATAAGAAGACCATTTTTTGTAAACAACGAGACCGAAACTTTAACATGCATTAACTACGAACCTTGACAGTTAAGGAATCATCCACCACGAACTTTTGCTCCATTAAGACCACTTCTTCAAAATATTTCCTCAGTCGACCTTCTACCATTTTGTCAATGGCAACCTGGGGTTTACCAGTGCTTTGGGCCTGGCAGAAACTGAGATTAGGCCAAATCTTGAGCAGAACAACTAATCAGTCCACTGAAACTGACGTGATAATACAGAAAAATAAACATATGGATCAGATTAAATACATGACAGCACATAGGGAACTACAATTGTCTATCCGCGGAGAATGTGAGATTTAAACCAGACTCCACAATGTTGTTCTTACTCAAGATACATGGCAAGACTGTCTCTCCCCTATAATCTTCCTATATGCGATACTTTTACAAAGTTGTTGAATAGAGAATGAAAAGCTATGCACCTAAATTTATTAGTGACCTAACGAATCGTCAAATGCTCATACGTGGGGCAGACTTACGAAACTGATGCCGAGGGAATAAAAGCATGAAATCTTGGATTAATGCAAATGATCAAACGCCACATGGTGTATAACCGACAACTGCAAAAACTCAAAACTATTCACGCTGATCCATTTAACATTTGTTGTCTTTCTAATATGGGAGAAAAATAGCTTGAAATGGCATTACGCCATTACCAACCTGAGTTCGTAGAATCTCCCGTTCACTGTCTAATGCATCAGAAGAGACATGTTCCCTTGACAAAAATAAGGGTTTCGCTGCCACAATATGCATGGCTAACTCTGATCCAACACGATTGACAGCATCTAATGAATTAGCTGAACCCTCTAATTCAAGGGATAACAGCCCACCAATACGACCCAAACCTACACCGACGATAGACAACTTAATGAATTATACTGTCCATTTCATTTTGTTAACCATACAACAATGGTCTAAAGGACAACTTTAGTCCACTGTGTGTGCGAACACATCAAAACACAGCCAAATGTACACATAAACTCTTTTCACAAGCTTAATAATGTTCAGGTGGTAGTTAATCGCAGCGAAATTATAAAGTGATCACTATACCTGGTTGAGGGCTTGTATGGAGGTAGGTGGATATAACACCGCTTGAGGGACTCAACATAGCAAAACCTCTTCGAAGCTGTACATTCTCACCCATCATTGCAGCTACTTCAGTAATTGCACTTCGAACGGTTCTTTCTCCACTTATCTTTGGATGATCAAGATGTACCTTAAGATCCTGGAAGAAATCAAACGCAGAGCTGATTAATAAAGTTTAGTTTTTGTGGATCAAATATTAAGTTAAGACATCTAATTAATAAATGCCCCCTTGGCACAGTCAAACTCATCACCTCTATCAAATATATGAAGGCCTATGTGAAAAAGACTTGCACTCGAGTAACTTACGAGGATAATGATTCGGACACCTAAATATGTTTATAGAGACTATTACAAATAACTACCCTGATGACTGATGAGATGAAGATTTAACAAGGCAGCTAAGAGGGCCGCTTATGTACACACATATGCAAAAATGCAACAATAACACATGCAAGAAGCTCAGTAAAGAATTCTGAAACAGATCATATCCATATTTTGTTACCTCCATAAGCTCTGTCTGAATGGGAGAAACTGCAGAATCTAGCTTTGATGAACTATCAGCCAGCAAAGCTAGTTTAGCTAGCGATAATGCCTGCATGGATTCCAGTCCAAATCTAAAAATTCCCCCCTCAAAAATAATGCATTATAACACGGCTCATGCTAATAACTCACCAAGTGTTGGAAAATGTCATTCCTGGCAACAAAATCTGTCTCACAATTAAGTTCAATAATCGCAGCCTTCTTCTCATTCTGTGCTAGCGCAAGAAACCCCTCCGCAGCAGTTCGAGCCGACTTCTTCGACGCCAAGACCACACCTTTCCTCCTCAGCTCCTTTTGCGCCTCCTCTAAAACCAAACAACACATAAAATCATCACCTCTTCCATTTCACAATCCATCAAAACAATATAAAAAAACCTCACCAATATCCCAGCTGCTAGCCACAAGCGCAGCCTTGACATCCTTCATCGGCGCACTCGTCCTCTCCCTCAACCTCTTTATAAGATCCCTCTGCTCCAATGAACTAACCTCACCACTACTATAACTCCTCACAAACAATCCATAACTTTCCGCACCAGTGGCATTTCCGTAATAACCGCACTGAACACTCCCAACTGAATTACAACTTCGAAGTCTGTTATACACGTTAAATCTAGCACAGGACGCTTCACACATCTCAAAAACGTCATTCTCATCTAAAACATCAAAAATAAAATTCAAAATTCAATTTAACGAAATGAAATCGGCGTTGACTCGAAGAGTCAAATTCAAATGATTCAAAAAAAGAAACGAATCGCACCGAATCACACGATTCGCACGCACCTGATGAGCTGCTGGCGCGATCCAAAATCGTGAAAGAAGACGGCGACGAAGGTTTTGGAGAAGCCGACTAGATAATTAACTGTTTAAGCCCCCCGTTTGGGAACAGGGATAATGCTGTTCTCGGTTCAATCACACCAAATTAAACCGAACTTGAACCAAATATATTAAACAATTCTAACTGTGAGTTAACTCAAGCGGGTTAATCTGAACCGGGGTTAAGAAACCGGAGTTAGGTGAACTGTAATGTAAGGTTGGTTAGTGTGTCAATTTACGAATCCGATCCGATCCGATACGAAACGGCCGAACCCTAAGGCTTCGATTTGGCTGTCGAATCTTTGCGCTGTTCGGATTTGGTTTGGAGAAGTCTTAGCGTTAGTCTTTGTCTTCTTTGTTCAAGTTCTGGTGGAGAGCTTAGTGGTTGAGTGGAGCCGTTATTCATGGTATGGTTTGGATTTCGTAGATATTGAGATCTGATCTGTTGCTGAATTTTGTTGGTTGTGTGTTTTGTGGATTTTGATTAGTGATTTTCTGGTAGTTTTAGTTCAGCTTAATTATGATTTCTTAGCGGCTGATTGGAGTGTCCATTTTGTTTGTTTGTTTGATATTGATATGATATGCAGGTTTAGTTACTTTGATTTGTTTGTGTTTGTGGTTAATTTGCTGGTACCGATTCTACTAGGAAAGAAATATTAATAGAGTTGTGTTTTGTTCTTGCATGTAGATTAACAGCCAGAGTGTCTGATAATATAGTTTTGCGAGGAGTTTTGAGTTTGGACGGGACGATGGCATCCAGGACAGTGCCAATTCTGTGTTGGTGTGTACTGGTTTTGGTCGCTTTGTCTGGTCCTAGTTGTGAGGGGTTTTATCTGCCAGGGATTAATATGCGGACGTATACTACTGGTTATGAGATTTATGCGAAAGTGAATTCATTGACGTCGATTGAAACTGAGCTTCCGTTTAGTTACTATAGTCTTCCGTACTGTGAGCCTGTTGGTGGAGTTAAAAAGAGTGCGGAGAATCTTGGGGAGCTTCTTATGGGTGATCAGATTGATAATTCGCCGTATCGGTTTAGAATGAATACTAATGAGTCTGTATATCTTTGCACGACAAGTCCACTGAATGAGAGTCAGGTGAAGCTTTTGAAACAACGAAGTCGTGATTTGTATCAGGTGAATATGATTTTGGATAATCTGCCTGCCATGAGATATGCTAAGCAAAATGGAGTGACCGTTCAATGGACTGGGTTTCCTGTTGGTTACACACCACCCCAGAGCGATGTAGATTACATCATCAATCATTTGAAGTTTAAGGTTTATGTTCATGAGTATGAAGGGAAAGGAGTGGAGATTATTGGCACTGGAGAAGAAGGCATGGGCGTGATTTCTGAGGATGATAACAAAAAGACGTCTGGATTTGAAATAGTTGGTTTGAGGTTGTCCCTTGTAGTATTAAATATGATCCCACAGCCATGTCAAAACTTCACATGTATGATACATTTCCTACTGTAGACTGTCCGAATGAGCTAGACAAGTTCCAAATAATAAGGGAGCAAGAGAAAGTTTCATTTACATATGAAGTTGAATTTGTGAAGAGTGACATTAAATGGCCTTCCCGGTGGGATGCATATTTAAAGATGGATGGCGCTCGCGTTCACTGGTTCTCGATTCTGAACTCCCTGATGGTCATTGTATTCCTTGCTGGTATTGTTTTTGTTATATTTTTGAGGACTGTGAGAAGAGATCTGACCAGATATGAGGAACTGGACAAGGAAGCTCAAGCTCAAATGAATGAAGAGCTTTCCGGGTGGAAGCTTGTTGTCGGTGATGTATTTAGAGAGCCTAGTCACTCGAAGCTATTGTGTGTTATGGTTGGCGATGGAGTTCAAATAACAGGAATGGCAGTTGTCACCATTATTTTTGCGGCCTTTGGTTTCATGTCCCCTGCCTCTCGAGGAATGTTACTTACGGGAATGATACTTGTGTATCTTTTCTTAGGTATTGCCGCTGGTTATGTTGGTGTCCGCATGTGGAAAACTATCAAGGGAACTTCACAAGGATGGAAGTCTGTTGCTTGGTCCATTGCATGCTTCTTCCCTGGGATAGTCTTCTCCATTCTGACTGTACTGAACTTCATCCTTTGGGGTAGCAACAGCACTGGTGCAATTCCGATTTCCTTATTTTTCATTCTATTGTCTCTCTGGTTTTGTATATCAGTGCCGCTTACTCTGTTGGGTGGATTGCTGGGAATACGAGCAGAAGATATTACTTACCCTGTACGAACAAACCAAATCCCACGAGAGATACCTGCACGCAAATATCCATCATGGGTACTTGTTCTTGGTGCTGGGACTCTTCCTTTCGGAACCCTCTTTATTGAGCTGTTCTTTATCCTATCAAGCATTTGGCTAGGAAGGTTCTACTACGTGTTTGGTTTCCTGCTGGTGGTGCTTTCCTTATTGGTTGTTGTCTGTGCTGAAGTATCTCTTGTCCTCACCTACATGCATCTCTGTGTGGAGGACTGGAAATGGTGGTGGAAGGCTTTCTTTGCTTCAGGATCGGTATCTCTATACGTGTTCCTTTACTCTCTCAACTATTTAGTGTTCGATCTGCAGAGTCTGAGCGGGCCAGTATCAGCTATATTGTATGTTGGTTACTCTTTAATCATGGCGATCGCAATAATGCTGTCTACAGGAACCATCGGTCTGCTGACGTCCTTCTACTTTGTCCACTACCTCTTCTCATCCGTTAAGATAGACTAAAAATGAAGTCAGCTTTTGGTACTTGCACAACTTTTCATCCCACTGGTGAGAATTTCATAACAAGTCGCAAATACCTGGTTCACACAGTACCAAATCTGCTATATTTTCACTATCCTTGTAAGGTTGAGAGTCACTGGTCATATGAATTTCTTCGGTCGAACATGTAATGTCTATTTCAGTTGTTTTATGTTTTCATATGACCATAACAAAGAGTACCGCATTTTGTGCTGAACATAAAAGCTTAAACCATCCCATGTAGTTTGCCTTCTATGTTGCTATTTTATGCTCATTAAGAGTCGCTTATGTTATGCTATACCATATCATTACGCGGATCTTAACAATATGCGCGAAGAGTAAAGATCAAGGAGGACATGTAAGTTTTTGTAAGACGGTGAGATATAATCTTAATCGTTCGTTTCAAATAAATCAACGAACGAGATTTAACCTAAAAATAAAAGTCAATTCTAACCGCCCGTGTTTTTTGCAAATTCAACCGCCAAATTTTATATTAAACCAACTTAATTTCAACCGTTCAAATTTATCAAATAAATGAATGAAATTACGTCCGATCTCATTAATATAAACTGTCTCTCTAAATCTTTTCCCTATGCAGGAATGTATCCAATGGTGAAAAGGCTAAAACACTCATTAAAATACTTCTCAAATTGTCACGTGACGGCATTCGAAAGCTCGATAAACATGATTTTATTATTTAAATCTTTATCAAAATATCGTCATTTTAACTCAGTCATAAATAATTTTAATTGTACCTCTTAGTATCCAATCCCACATAACTCTAGAAATATCTAAATCCAGCTTGAACATGAACCGCTACTATCAAGTGACGGAATAGCATGAAACGACTCGGGACGTAGCGTTTACTAAACAGCAAAGGAAATAATTACTTTTTTATTTACAGATCAGCCCTTCGAGTTTTAGTTTAGTAAATATCACAAGCTTTACAAGTGAAAAGGTTTAGGGTTTATAGCCGCTCCGTCTCAACTCCCCATTTCAAACATCCACAGCGATTCCATTCGATTCCAATCGATCTTCACGATGTGGGCTCTTCGCCGAGCTTCCTCTTCACACAGGTCTCCGTTCTCTTCGTTTTCGTTCTTTTATTTTTTTCTCATTTATTAGCTGCTTGATTCTTGTGCGAAAATTTCCTAATTGATTTGATTCTTGTGTTTGTTGTTTGCATTTGATGCTTCGCTAATGGAAAATAGATATGTGACGATATTGTTTCTGGGTTTGAATTCGCGATTTAGCTGGTACTGTATCATTTTGTTGCATATTAGATGAATAGAGGCTATTACCTATCTGTTGGACCTTTTTCGATAATTGTTTACTTGAATTTTGGTGTAGGAGATAAGAGAGTGAGTTAAGTTGTAAATTTGTAGTTGTTACGCTGTAAATTCTGTTGTGTGGCTTTATGCGGATGATTCTAAGTTATTAGTGTTTGCAGGGTGATATTTTGCTTAAGAAGTCAACTATGTTCTGTTAAATCTGTGTCATCAGCGGTTTGTGTAGAGGGAAGAGGGTCTTCTTCTGTGTTGGAATTTCCAAGGGTTGAGTCGGATAATTTTGTTACTAAGAAATTCTATCATTCGGGGAGATCTCCTTGTGATTGTGGTTCTGGTTGTCGTCATTGTTTCTCTACTCAAGCTGGGGTTGAAGAAAGTGATAAAGAAGAGGGTGGTGTGGATGATGGTTTATCTGAGCTAGATACGCCAAAACTAGCAGAGTCAGATGGTGAAAGTGGGCATGATGATGAAGTTCTAACCTCAGACCCTGAGCTTTCTGATGATGAAGTCGATGTTGATGTTCTCAAAGCGTCGGAAGATCTGGATTCGATACTAACAGGCAGTGAAACAAAGAAAAAGAAAGGGAGATCAGGTGAACTTTTTAGGGCTGTAATTGCAGCTCCTGGATTATCGGTTGCCAGTGCTCTTGATAAGTATGTCAAAGATGGAAAGGAGCTGAACAGTGCAGTAATTTCTGAGGCAATGCGCAGACTACGACGGAATCGAATGTTTGGTAGGGCATTGCAGCTATCAGAATGGTTGGAAAAAAACAAGGCAGTTGTACTTGATCAGAGAGAGTATGCTTCCCGATTAGACCTGATCATCAAAGTTCGTGGCATATCCAAGGGGGAGAGCTACATCAACAGCATCCCAGAATCATTTAGAGGGGAACTTTTGTATCGGACCCTTTTAGCTAACAGTGTTGCCTTGAACAATGGGAGGAAAGCTGAGGAAATTTTCAACAAAATGAAAGACTTGGAATTCTCTTTGAGTGCTTTTTCGTATAACCAGTTGCTCCTCCTTTACATGAGGACAGATAAGAAGAAAATAGCTGATGTGCTTATGCTGATGGAGAAAGAAAATGTCAAGCCCACTGCCTTCACTTATAAAATTTTAATAGATACCAAAGGACAGTCGAATGACATAGACGGGATGGAACAAATTGTGCAAACAATGAAGTCTGAAGGTATAGATCCTGATTTGGTCACGCAATCTGTAATAGCCAAGCATTATGTAAAAGGAGGTTTCAAGGACAAGGCTTTCGAGGTCCTGAAGCAGATGGAAGGTGATGACTTGAAAGCTAATAGATATGCTTGTGCATACATACTTCCTCTTTATGCCTCCCTTGGGGATGCTAATGAGGTCAGACGAATTTGGGAATTTTGTGAATCAGACCCCTGGTCCTCAGAGTGCTTGGGTGCTATTGAGGCATGGGGAAGGTTGAAAAATGTAGAAGAAGCTGAGCGTATCTTTGAGAAAATGTCACAAACATGGAAGCGCCTCACTGGAAAGCAATATACAGCTATGTTGAAAGTTTATGCTGATAATAAAATGCTGGACCGGGGGAAGGAGCTGGTTAGCAAGATGGGAGAGAGTGGGTGCACAATTGGACCACAGACGTGGGATGGACTGGTGAGGCTGTATTTGGATTCAGGGGAAGTTGAAAAGGCAGATGCAATTCTTCACAAGGCTATTGAGAAGAGACAGTTCAAGCCAATGTTTAGTTCATACATGTATATTATGGAACACTATGCGAAGAAGGGTGATGTCCACAATACTGAGAAGATATTCCACAGATTGAGGCAGGCTGGCTATGTATCTCGAATCAAACCATTCCAGGCATTAGCAGAGGCTTATAGTAACTCAAAGACTCCGGCTTATGGAATGAGAGAGAGGATGAAGGCAGACAATATATTCCCCAACAAGCCGATGGCTGCACAACTAGCCCAAATTGATCCCTTCAAGAAGACTGCAGTTTCTGACCTACTGGACTGAAGTTATGTCATGTGTCCCTAAGAAACATGCCTGCTGGTGTTTATTATGCAAGCTTTTCGCATTTACTTTCTTTTTGCTTTTTTATTTGAAAATGACAATGTACAATAATAGTTAGGCTCGGTTTGGTTCGCGGAAAACTGGAGTATTATTAACCAAATTATATGAAAATGTGATGTTGTGCTTTATGGTTAAAACTAAAAAGATAATGAAAACAGAATCATCCGGAAACTCTACAAAACATAGGAAGCTCTTCTAGATGCTAAGTCAAATGTATTGATGTAAAGATGCTGCTACAGAGAGTATACAAACATGAAAATCGTATAAATGTCTTTCTCTGCATCACAATTGGACTCCTCACGTCATTCTCTGTTTAGTATTCAGCACTTTCGGTGCATTGTACATAACCCTTGATGCCTCAGTATGTGCAGAATATTAAACTGTTGGCTAGTGAATCTTGTCTGCCATACACGAAGGATTTGTACTGTCTGCAGCAAAAATATCAATAGATCTTAAAAAGTCATAGGAGCTGTACTGGATACGATACATGGCTGAATTAGTAACATGTAACGGAAATGCTTTTCGCTGTATATGGCAGAAATTAATTTTGCTACTTGCAACAGAAATTACCAAGGTATATTATAGCAGTCTGAAAGTGGCCAAAAGAAATGTCACCCGAACAAATTACATGATTCTAACACGTCTGGTTCTTTTTAATAGCATACTTTACTGTCTAACTTCGATCGTGAACCAACGAGGAATGGAGGTTTTTAGCGCATGACCAGTGGAGGCTGAGGCTATAGAAGGTATCAGCCATCTTGCATACCGGACCATTGAAGATGTTGGTCGTTATCTTTATTTTAAATGTCCTCTGCGCGCTTCCTCAGGGGTAGAGGGGAAAAGTTCAACATACCTTGATCCAATAGTCATTTTGTCTTTGGACATGGCACTTTTTGCATCCTCAGCTGAATCAAACTCAACAAATGCCTCTCCAGAAGGTTTCCCATCTGCTCGGCAACGAATGCGCACCCTGTCCTCGTTCACTTTGAAGTCCCTGAAAAAATCACAGATTTGAGATTTTGTGGCAGAGAAAGGTAGACCTCGCATTTTCATAAATTCAGTGAACTTCATCTGGTCCAAGTCCTTGTCCTCTGCCTTTTTTGGTCGAACAGGAGAAGAACTTATATGGAGGTCAGTGCCATCACCATAAACCTCTGCAGCAACAGCTTGGTAGTAATCTTGCCTGCTACACTTGAACACTTCAACATATCTGCGACCCATGTTCTGCTTATCTCTTTTAACAGCAAGGTCAGACTGTATCAAATCAGATAAAACAACATAAGCCTCTCCAGAAAACTTCCCGCTTTTGTTAACCAACAATATGTCCACTATATTAAGCCCGGCAAAAAACTTGAGTATGTCAATGTCCGTGCAGTTAAAAGGAAGCCCTCGTAGACGAACAACAGGAAATCCCGAAGATTGCAACTTCGGCTCAACTCTGAAAGGGGTAACACCACTCGCACTACCAGTTTCCGCAAAGTACGGATTGAATCCCACCATTCTCTGTCTCTTCATAGCATTGTAGTCCCCAGGAACTCCAGCTCCATAGCCATAAGGGAATGGGCCTGCTCGACTGCTCTCTGCGAAGTAGGGATTTGATTCAATCATTCTTTGTCTCTTTGATCCACCCTCGTACCCATCCGTAAACCCCCCAGTTCCCAACATTGCCCTTCAATCAATACCCAAAACAAAACAAACCCCCATTTAACCCGTTAATAACCTTACCCAAACCCAACCTCCTAATCCCCAACATCCTAAATGTCGAATTTACTCAAAAGCATACTCAATAAACCCCTCTAACCCTATCACATCAAAATTTCCACACTACGAATAAATAATTAAAACGATAACAGACAACAACAAAGAACTCACCAACACAATCAATCCATTATCTAATTAGGTTGGTGAATTGGCATACACTATGATGGTGAAAACAAGGCGTGAAACTACGATGTGATTCGAATTCAATCAGTCAACCCCGCGGATACAGTGACATCAATTAACCCTAGAGAAACTCAATCAGCTGATCTCAATGAAACAAAATTAGGGTAACAATTCAATAAATATGACAAAAATCGATTGATATAACTACGCTTATGTGTAAGACGAAGAACGCGAAACTCACCTTGATCTGTACATCCTCGCAAGCCGGTCGAATTGAGTCTCCGATGCGACACGAACCAAACCCTAGAAACGAGAGATGCGATGCGAACGAATTATGTTGAACTGAATTGAAGTTTAGAGGGCTTGAAAGGACTATTTTCTAATTTAATGAAAGTTAAATATATTTTGTCAGGAGTTGGGATCTAGACGTGTAAATTTTATTGAGATATAAGAACGTAATTTTATCCGTTGATTTGAATAATTCGACGATTGAGATTAAAATTAGTTTTTAATTAATTGGATAGTTATACTTGTTAAAAACACGGGAGGTTGGTGATTGACGGTTACCAATATGAACTGTTGGATTGATAAAAATCAACGATTGACATCAGGTCTTTCGCCTTATCAAAAGATATAGAAACCTTTCACATTGTTCAGTATTCTAAATTCCGACCTTTAATGTATTTATTTATTTTAATATATTCAATGAGTAAAAAAATATTATGAGAATAAGTGACTGATTGTTAAACAATTAATATCGAAACTCGAGAGGGTGTTAGGATCAGTGGAACAAAATATATTGAACGACTTGATTTTATTGATGAATGAAAGAGTTTAAATAGAAGATTACAACAAATTAAAAGATAAACATAATAAACTGATTTCCTAAAATAACTCATCCTTATTCCACGACTAACAAACCACTAAATACTCTAACAAGGAAATGGTACTTCATATTATCCTTACACTAGCAGATACTAGTGCTTTTGCGGTCCATTTTAGTTCCATTGTTCGCGTGGCGAGCATATTACCTTAGCAATTGTGAATCTTAATGTTATATTCTACCTCAACCTTTTACGACAGTAGCCAACCATACGGGAACACACATACGCATTTCTGAGTGTTGCGGAACTTCTTTATCGATAATCAGTTTCGAATGTTTCGTATCGTACTTTAGTTGATCGAGACAGTAGTAAATTACATTCCTGATATTATTCATTTGTTATCTGTCGTTATCCAACTCCAAGTGATGACATATCAGTGAAACAAGCACTTCCGGTCGATATTTTGTCACTTTTCTTTTGATGTCTGAATTCAACATTTTGATGATTAATATTCAGACTTGATATCACGAAACCAATAACATTTTACGGTTGTTTTTAGTATTATACCATAGTATTATGAATCATTTCAAAACTACATAACTTTGATCAACAAAAAACTACATAATTTATGAGCTTTGACATTACTAAGGATGTCCCAAACACAGCTTTGCGTATTGATATTTGTTATGAAGCATATTTCCCATCAGAGATGTTATTTATTGTGTAATGAAGTGTGAGATTTTCTTAAGCAACGTACATGTGCTTGCAACTTCAGAATGAAGTAGTCATCAATTCAAAGTGAACTCATTGAATGCATCATCTGAAATTCAGTCACTTATTTATGTCTGTGGTTAGATTTGCAAGAGTTAGTGCTTAATTTTTCTCATTGTTATCAACACATATTACCCACACACTACTACTACACAAACACGTATATGCATTCTTTTACGCATTTTCATTGATTGTATGTTTATTGTATGTACTAATTAATTCGCAAGTAAATATGATCAAGATAAAAGGTAATTTTTAATTAATTTAACGATTGAGATTAAAGATAGATTTTTAATAAGTTGGGCACGGCCTAGAATATTTTTATTAGCTGTCGTGCAAGATTGTGTCTAAGAATTTCACAATCGATTATACGTCATTTTCGAACTTTTTTCTAAATTTTTAATGTTAAAGGAATTTGTGTTCCAAGGGTGCCAATTGTCAAATACAACCTGTTATCGTGCATAAGGTAAATATATAATTAAAATGACATCATTTTTCGATATATATTTGAAATTAATAATCCTTCTATCTAGCAATGTAATTTTTCAAATATTTTTGAAATTACTAAACCTTTTACATACCAACATAGTTTTGTGTTGACTGCAAGTGATTCTCGACATCCTGTGATCTCATGCCATATTATGATTTTATTTGATTTTACCTGTAACAAAATGCATTGTTTGATTTCATTCTACCTTTTATAGATGTCTATTTTTATATTAAAATTATAAATAGGGTTAGGATAAGTAGATAAATGTAGATGACTCATTTTCAGCCTTAATTTTGGCTAATTCTCCAAATGATATTTAAGGAGTTCAGATCTAGAGAGACATGTATATTTTGTAAGACATAAAGACCTAATCTTGGTCGTTGATTTGATTAATTCGACGGTTGAGATTAAAGTTGGTTTTTAATTAATTGGACGGTTGGATTTGCAAAAAACACGGGTGGTTGGTGATTAACGGTTACCAATATAAACATTTGGATTAATAAAAATCAGCAGCTGAGATCATGTCCTTCCGTTCTACCAAAAGATATTTGTCCTCCTAGAATTCACGATATTTAGGTAATTTGTAATTAAATTGAACAATTGTTCTTCAACAAATCATGAATAGTTATATTTTATTAAAATATCATTTTAAAAGTATTATTAATCAATAAATTATCTTGCTAAAAACATAAGTACTCATCAGGATTATAAAATACAGAGGAAAGTTCTTTTGAGATCCCATCATGGCCGTTGGATTTGCTTTTGGGATCCGGATTGTGCCACGTGCACAATTTCGAACAAAAGCAGCAATTTCTCTGACCTCCTATTTCGAATTTCTCGCACCTCTACGTGGCACAATCCGAATCCCAAAAGCAAATCCAACCAACGGCCATGATGGGTCTCACCTCTTAATAGGAGTCTCAAAAAAGCTTTCTTCATAAAATACATACTTATGTTTGTAGTGACTGTTTAAACATTAAAATAAATTATAATCCTGTCAAACAAGTAATATAAAAATATATTTCAAATATAATGTAAAAAATAAGATTCAAGCAAAAGGTACAAACAGGTCCACCACAAGCATCCACTTTTTCTATGCACTTTTTCTTTCATTAATCATAAGCCAGATTACTTTCTCTATTCTTCAGATTCTCTTACTCCTCTCATTTCTGGATTTTGTAGCACACAACCAATTTAAGCAGCCCAGACAGAATACAACCTAAGAAGAAAGCTACTTTCTAGCATAAGGTGCTGTTTTCTATATCTTATCCTCTTTCCCAGATTTCCCTTTTTGAAACTAGGACTTGGGAATTTGTTGCTTCTGGGTTTTCATTGATTTTGTGAATTGGGTGTGATTCTGTTGTTGGGTTTTTTGTACCTGTCTGTTTGGAGATCTATTTTTCTTATTAAGAGTTTGAGTGATTTGATTGACCACTAGAAGCATATTGTCGAGTTTTATGACAAGTTGTGAATTTGTAGAACCAAAGTGTTTTTCTTCTATTTACAGGTTTATGTTGTTGTTCAAAAAGTGAAGAAATCTTGTTTCGATTCGACGAAAGTTTGAGAAGAGGTTTCATAGAATATGGGTTATTTGTGTGATTTTTGTGGGGATCAAAGATCAGTGATATTTTGCCGATCAGATGATGCATGCTTGTGCTTATCCTGCGATCGGGATGTTCATTCTGCGAATGCCTTATCGAAAAGGCATTCGAGGGCGTTACTGTGTGAAAGATGCAATGCGCAGCCTGCGCTCATTAGATGTGTGGAAGAAAAAGTTTCGCTTTGTCAAAACTGTGATTGGTCAATTCACGGTACTTCTTCTTCTGGCCAGAATCATACGAGGAAAACAATTAACTGTTATTCTGGTTGCCCTTCGGCTACTGAGCTTGCTTCGATGTGGTCATTTGTGTTGGATATGGATAGTGTTTCGGTTGGAGAGAAATCAACTTGCGAACAAGAAATGGGGCAGTTGAGTATTAGCGAACAGGATAGCGACTGCAGACAACATGGTAGTGAAAAATCAGTACTGCAACAAGTTAAGGGAGGAGTTGCTACGAATAGTTCAAGTGCCCCTAACTCATCAGTTCCTCAGCCAAACTCCTCTACACCGAGTGTTTGCCTATTCAATGATCCTGAAATTGCGCCACTGGTAATTTCTGAGACATTTTTGCCTTCGCTACAAGATTATTTTTTGTGCTTAATTTTCTAAATCATTTTCCAAAGCTGATGGTTACACAGTTAGATTGCCGTGGACCTAAAAATACCCTTGAAGACGACATATATGGAGATATCGATATCGGTGAAGGAAATCTGAATTTCGAAAACTATGAAGAACTTTTTGGTGTCAATTTTGAGAAATCAGAAAATTTATTTCACAATGTTGGGATTGAAAGTTTATTTGGAACGAAGGTCATGACTGCTGCGAGTTCTGGATGTCATGATGCAGTTGCCATTGCCACACAGGTGATCTATTGTCCTTTACCTCCTGTGACATATTACTTTAAAAGGGTTGTCCACAGTTTTGGCATTTTGGCAAACTTTTATTAAAAAGACTGTAGATTGATTTTCAGGGACTGTCAAATTCCATATTTCCAGCATGCAGTGCGACATCTGCAGACTCGGTTAGGACTTCGAAGACTGAGCCAACTCTTAGTTTCTCAACCAAGAAATCCAGTTCAAACATATCATTCTCTGGGTATACTGCAGATACGAATAGAAAATACCAAGACTTTCGAGCATTGCCTATGATTCTTATGGGAGAACCTCCTTGGTTACCATCAAGTACTAAAACATCATCTAACCCATCTGCTATCAGGACTAATGCCGTAATGCGGTATATGGAAAAGAAAAAAACACGCAAGTAAGCACTCTCTTACGTCCTTATGATCATGACATTTTTCATAGAATGCAACTTCTTTTTTGTAATGAAATATGTTCTTTCAGATTTGAGAAAAAAGTCCGCTATGCTACAAGGAAGGAAAGAGCTGATATCCGTAAACGTGTTAAAGGGCGCTTTGTTAAAGCAGGAGAAGCATATGACTACGACCCTCTGAGCCGAACCAAAAGCTTCTGAACTCTCATCATCCCGTTCCATATCATCTGCTCGAATGATCTACACTCAGCTTTCATCATAAGTTATAAAACCCTTCTGCTCATAAATAAGGGTATCGAAACCAACTGTTTCCGGACAGTCTTACTAGTCTGTATGTCCCTTACATCTTCTGTCAACATTTTCATCACAGAATCCTCATTTGTAAAAAGCCTTACTTGACAGCTTCAAAATTTTTTTTGCACATTCCAATTTTGTCCGAACTTATTTTTCTTGAAATTCAACTTCTTCATTTAAATATTGAACTTTGGAAACATCAGGTTAATTTACTTCTGTTGATCAGAATTTTAAGCATTCAAAAACACACAAAATGGAGGAAAAAACAGACAATCTCTCATTTACATTGTTGTTATCAACAGAACTGCCGAACTCTTCCAAGTACTACCCACCAAAACAATCATCCTTAAATACCAACACACTGTTTCCATAACTACACAAAACCAAAACTTCCATTTCATCATCATTACTTCAAAAATGCTAAGAAAGCTCCTCAACCCATTTCGCCGCAATGGACCGTTGAAACTAGTACACCCCGGCGGACGAGTGGAATGCTACTACATGCCAATGCCAGCCTCTAAACTTATGGAACGTTATCCGTCCTTCGTCTTAACCAAGCCTAATGTCTTCAAGCAGCCATGGGACTCCATAGTCCAACCCGAAGAAACCCTCTTCCCTGGACAAAAGTTCTTCCTAGTTCCAAAAAGAACTTTACAAAAACTTCGTCTTAAAGTCCAAAACCCAAGTACTAACCTGGCCTCATTTGCTTCCAATGCTCCATCTATCAACTCGGTTAGCCGATGTACTACAATCAAAAAGGCTAAAATAAGCGCGAAGAAGTGTTTCGGCATTGATACAAGTGATGATCATGATCAAAGCTTGGATTTTTCAAAGTCTGTTAATGCAGGAAGCAGCAAGAGTAGAGGTAAGAAGTTGTGCAGGTGGCTGCTTGGCATCCTGCACTTGAGTCCATCAGTGAGATGTAATCAGTTTGAAAAAAACTGAATATTATTTTAATCCATTTTATTCATTTTTATTACTCTTTTTATACCCATAAATTAATTCATTGAAATTTTCAGTTTCGTTTATATTTTCAATTGACCATTCTACCCTTGACGGAGTGTCATCAGCCAATAGCTAATCACTTAATCTCATTGAAATATGCTAATAAAATTCTCTCTAATCTCACATATCGACCGTACACGTGTAGTAAGAGACACGTGTCACACATCCGACCGTATATTACTTAGAACTAACTATGCGCTTTAGCGAGAACGTAAAGAGAGAGGACGGCCGTAGAATCTCCAATCGGATTCGCTTCGGAGGTAATCGCCGGATATCGATGTTGAAGGTACGATGCTAACCGCCATTTTCGCTACATTCATTTCTGTATATTTGATGCGTTGAAATTCGAGCATCGATCGGCGGTCGTGTTCGGATGTCAAATCTGCTGGTTGTTGCGATTTTGAGATTTTACTGGATTTGCAACTATTGCATTTTTTGATTGCTTAAAATGCATGTTGTTAGTGTTGTTCATTGTGCGTCTTATTAGATTTGGATTATGCTGCATTTTTTTGTTGATGTATTGCTTTTTTGCTTGTATGGTTATTGTAGTTTTTTTCATCATTTTGTAAGTAGATGATAATTTGATAAGCAAAGTTAGAATAGATGATTTTATGAAGATTTAAAGAATTAGCGTCAAGGATGTTTTCGGAAGGAGAGTGTGTTGAGGATGATTTTTATTTTGGGGTTAATTTTGTTGTGTTTGTGGTTGTGGTAGAGTGTGGGATAGGTGTGTTGGGATTGAAGTTGAAGGGGGTGATGGGAAGGTCAGGTCAGTCGAGAGCAGGGAGCTTCCGGCAAGAGAAGCTGGGGAAAAATTCTATTGCTAAGTTTGGAAATGTTTGTTTCGCTTTATTTGTTGTGGGAGTAATTGTATTCACCATCCTTGCTGCGATGGATCAGCTTAGAGATCCACTTTTTCATCCTTCCACGAAGATTATGTCATTCTTGACCTCGAACACTAACTCTAAGTTTGGTACATATGATACCCTTGTGAAAACCGATGAAGATTTTACGTTGGCAAATCAGAGTGATGTAGATGCCACTGCTGTCCCTGATGATGGTTCTGACTGTGACGGTGATGTCAATAAAGCCATTGATTGTAGAGACCCTGATGTATTTCACACGATGATGAGCTTTGCTATTGATAATTTCAAGGATATACATTTCTACCGGTTTGGGAAACCAGTCCGTGGGTCTAACGATAGCACTTGTGATATGGCTTGGCGCTATAGACCTAAAGACGGAAAGGCAGCTGCGTTTTACAAAGATTATCGAAGGTTTGTTATATCGAGATCAGACGAATGCTCTTACAGTGTGGTAAGTATTGGTGAATACCACACTGGAGTTAATGCAAGGAAAAAGAAAAAGAATCAGACGCCAGGCTTGGAAAAAACACAGAAGGTCAGACTTCCTTGCCTGTGGTTGATGAAACTGTCAATGATCAACTTCCCATAGTCGATTCACAGAAATCTTTAGTCATGGGAAGTACTTAATTTATTATGGGGGTGGAGACAGATGCAAGAGTATGAACCATTACCTGTGGAGTTTCATGTGTGCTTTGGGTGAAGCTCAGTACTTGAATCGCACATTCGTTATGGATTTGTCTCTTTGTTTGTCATCGATTTACACTTCATCTAATCAAGATGAAGAAGGTAAAGATTTTAGGTTTTACTTTGACTTCGAGCACTTGAGAGAATCCGCATCTGTCATCGACCAAGAACAGTTTTGGAAAGATTGGAACCAATGGCAAAAGAAAAATGGACTTAACCTTCATTTGGTGGAGGATTTCAGAGTAACTCCCATGAAGCTTGCAGATGTGAAGGATACTGTTGTAATGAGAAGGTTTGGGTCAGTGGAGCCAGATAACTACTGGTATAGAGTGTGTGAAGGTGACACCAAATCAGTTGTTCAACGTCCCTGGAATCTAATCCGGAAATCCAGTCGTCTAATAAATATTGTTTCCGCAATTTTAACACGTTTGAACTTGGATTTTGACTCTGTTCATGTCGTGAGAGGCGAGAAGGCCAAGAACAGAAATGTCTGGCCAAATTTGGACAGAGACACTTCACCTGACGCGCTCTTGTCCTCCCTCAGACAAGATCGACAAAGGGCGGAATGTCTACGTTTCAACAGATGAAGCTGACATCTCCTTCTTCGACCCTTTAAAAGACAAGTATTTGACTCACTTTCTCAATGATTACCGGGATCTTTGGGATGAAAACAGTGAGTGGTACTCCGAGACAACAAAACTTAACAGTGGAGTTCCAGTTGAATTCGATGGATACATGCGGGTATGCGTTGACACGGAAGTGTTCTTGAGAGGGAAAAAGCAGGTTGAGACATTCAACGACCTCACTAAGGATTGCAAAGATGGAATCAACACATGCAGCATCTCGAGCAGTTGAGTTCATGTACAATCTGTTCCCTCTGTAAATTTAGGTGTGCAGTAATCGCCATTAGCAGCAGGTTTAGAGTACGTCTTCCTCGAAGACATTTAACCAAATGTTTTGTCTTCCTATCAATCAAATTTCTTGCATTTATGATATTTGAAAGCGATTTTAAACTACATGCTCCAGTGGCTTACATTTTCCTATAATTTTGCTCTTTCTTCCACACCAAATTTGCTAATAATTTCTAGTCTATAAATCAAAATGCTAACTGCTTCAGAGAACGAAATTTACGTACAAAAGAAGCTCATGTGTTATAGTGGCGTTCGGAAAACTTTTAGACAAGTGAATAAGAATTGATTTGAAGGCACCTATAACTATAATACATGTTTGCATGCCCTTATGGAGCTATAAATGTTATTTGTCATATGGATTCCTAAAGTTCTTCAATAGTTCTGGGATGTCATAACCCAGCATGTCATCAACTGCCTGAATCAACTTGGGCTTCAACTTCTCAAATTTGTCAATATTGTATCCAGATAGGGTTTCTCTGAAATGGTCCACATTGGGGAAATCACCTGCCGGAAGATGATGTTCTCTTTGAACCTACAAACACAACAATTAGATTTTTACAATAATAAAGGAACCAATAAAGGAGTTGGGAAGCAAGGAATGAGATCGGAACCTTTGCAAATTCGTCCTCCAGGTTATCAATGAGTCTCTGTTGAGTCTTTGCTTTGCCAATCATTGCAGGCATTTCTTTCTTCAGATGACTTATTATGTATGCATGTATTTTTGCAGCCCTCGCTCGCTTAACAAATTCATTGATCTGCAGTATCATTCAGGAATTTCAAATCAGGCCTATTTTGTGAATGCGCTTCTATTAAAAGACACCTGGCGATTTCTATCATTCTGGAACCATTTCCAAAAAACTTACTCGACGATCACAAGCTTTCTTGGGGATATCCTTTAAATCAGCAAGAAGGTCTTCTTGTTCCTTCTCAAAAAGTTCCTTCCCGATAGGACCAGCTGCAGCTTCACTTACAGGCTTGTCATTAAATGAGCTGCAAAAATCCAACATTAGCAGTTCTTTATCTACCCATCGATAAGAAACAACGGTTTTAATCCAATGTCCAAGTTTATTGATTTTCATTTTGAAGAATACAAATATTTATAACCTCAGAGTAATGAGAAAGGTACCCAATATATACACGCATAACCTCAGGAGTGTTGAGAACTTTTCCAAGAGACCACATCAATGCTCCATATACCCTCATAAGCTGCAGAATGGAATAAGTTACAGTCAGAATTTCTCATCAACATAACACTTGTACTCGAGTAAACTAAATATAGTAATAGAGTAAATCGATGAATTAAGAATATGAAAAGAAGCTTGCCTGTTGCGTATCTATTTGGTCTGCTTTGTTCAACACTACACGAATTTTATCATCATGGCCACGTAGAGATGAAATTACCCTTTTAAATTCATCACTCACATCAAGCTTATGCGGATCAAAAAGAAGCAGTATCAGATCACACTTTGCAGCGAACCATGATGTTACACCAGTAAAATCATAAGCCCTTTGTGTTCTTTGCTTTTCACCAGATAGCACTCCTGGTGTATCAACAAAAGTAATCTGCTCCAACAACTGTTGCAAAAACCATTGATTATATATAATGTTATAAGAAGAAAAAAACTGCAAGATTTCCGTCAAATACTCACAGGATGGGGCATCTGGGAGCACTCAAACTTCGACAAAAAAGCAGTTCCAAAACTGGTGAGACCGCTGAATGGCATATCAGCTTGAACTGCAATGGTATTGCCAGGAATACTTCTTTCATCGGGTCCCGACTGTAAAGAGGCAGTGACTTCTGGAGTTAGTAAAGCAAACACATCCAAAGTAATTAAAGACAGAATGGGTGAAAGTGAAATTATTTGAGATATAAGCCTGTTCTAAAAAGTGTGGGAAGGAATCTATATTTAGTTGCTAATTGACGGACTCCAAAAATGTAAGCTTTTACCGTAAATTGACAGTTCAGTATAAATCTCAGTAGAGTGAGCAGAGGCCTTCTGCTTACTCATTTTGGCAACTATAGGGGGCTGAAACATTTCAGAATGAACCGAAGAAAAACACATTACCATAACAACAACGAATCTGTCAGTAGTTGGCTCAGGTCCAATGTGTGATCCTGATAAATATTATACAAGGTGAGCATTTTATAGAGTATTGTGGATCATAGAAATGAAGCTTACAAGTCTTACCAGGATAACCACTTTTCAATAGGTGCTTAATAAAAGTTGTCTTCCCCGTAGAATACTGACCCAAGAGCATAACCATAGGTCTCGCATCAAAATCACTATTTGTCTACAAAGCAAAGACATAGAAGACAGATGACCTTTTACCCAAATAGCCAAATGTTTCACCCAGCAACGGATGTGAATGTATGATTGCTCATAATAAAAATGGGAAATCCTCAAGGTATGACTAACTATCACTTACCAGTAGCGGAGAAACAAAATCATTAAAAGAATATGCAACTTCTAATGGCTTCAGCTTCTGAAGGTAAAGTCTTTTCAAACCGTCGATGATTGATGTAACGGCAGACATGGGAACCTGTTGAAATGCAGACGTGAAACATCACAATATTTCAAAGTGGTATGGTCTTATGAAACCTGACTCCAATTTCTTAGATAATCTTCGTTGTACAACCATCATATTATAGCAAAATGTAGTTGAACTTGTGTCATATTATTTAAAATGCTATCAAGCTCATCAGTCACCTTTTTGGATGACTTTGACGAAAACCAAGACGCAGAAAGAGATTGTTGCAATTCTGGAGTACCTGCAAATTGATGGATCAGATACTTGTGCAATTTAGTCGACGTGTAATAAGGTAAACTAGAAAATTATCTCTCATACCATTGATCTCAGGATCACTAGTTTTGCCACCGCGTTTTTTCTTCTGCAAAAATATAAACAAGCTTCATAAATTTCACAGACAATGGACAATGAATCCACATATAAGCATGAGAACAGCTGCTTACAGATATCAAATCATCTAACCCCACCATCACCGGAAGACTAATACTTTCTCCATCAACTGCAATATAAGTGCATATCCACACGTGTACAAAATCAGTACTATAAAAATGAATATACGCTTTAAATCATAGATGAAACAAAGTTCCAACCTCCGGCATTAACTACGTCATGTGTTATCGGATTCCCAGCTTGCGCTAATGAAACTAACTACAAAAACACACGAATCACAAAAACTGAAATTAACCATAAAACACAATTAAATCCCTAGCAAGAAATAATTACTCAACCAACCTGCATAGCAACCACAAACTCTTGAAACCCAAGGTAACCTTGTCTCTTCGAATCCGCAATCGCCCAAACCTTATCAAAGTAATTTGTACATCAACAAATGATAAGAAAAACAGATCTACATAAATTCAAATATCAAATATTCAAAACGCACCTGCTTGAGATCTTGTCGGGACAAGTTGGACATGGCGAAGAACTTGGTAGCATCGTTGCCGGTAATCCTTCCGTCGCCGTCTGAAACAATCGAAATCAGTGATTATAAATTCTTCAAAAATGAATTAATTTTAGTGTGTAAATATAGAAAGTGACCTGAATCGGCGACGAGGAACCATTCCTGGTAGATCTTGTGGTGGTCTTTGGAGCAGTTTCCGATCGAGCTGGACGCGATTTCCATGACGCTGATTCGTAAAGAGATCTCACAAACCGCGTTAGTGTTGTTTCATTTATTATTAATGCCACGCTCAATTTAACTCTTTCCACTCTTGCCGGGTTAATTAATTTGATCTTTTATTGAACCGAGTTATCTCGATATAAGCGATAGATGACTACTCATCTCTCGAATTGCCCGATGCAATATCGAAACGGTGTCGTTTGGAGCAGAAATCAGTTTCGAAACGGTGTCGTTTGGAGCAGACGTCACTTTCGAAACGGTGTCGAAACGGTGTCGTTTGGAGCAGAAATCACTTTCGAATTGTAATGGCTTTAAAAATCATGCGTATCAATTAATCAAATTTGGATTAAAATAATTTCACCCACTTAATTAGACCTTAAATGCCAAGGATCCGGATCCTGTACAACCTGCAACCATATACAGCAAAATTTGAATTTTGAAATTCAAAATTAATTAACAAAACGATGTAGTTTTGTTTAAAATTAACTCAAAACTATGCACTTTATTAAAACCCAAATTTAAAATTTCTAAACTCTTTTCAAATCGACGTAGTTTTAGTATTTAATAACTAAAACTATGTCATTTTATATTTGGCTGTAATATGCTGTACACAGCACATGATCCTAATCCTAAATGCCAAATGCTAAAATAGTATTTAGTGCTGACGAGTTAGTATTTAGTGGAGAAATCAATATTTTGGACACTTAAATGACATAATTTTAGATGTTGATTGGATTAATTCGTCGTTTGAGGTTAATGTTGGTTTTAAATTAATTAAGCGATTGATTTTGTAAAAAATACGGACGGTCGAGAGTTGACGGTTATGAATATCAATTATTAGTTCAATCAAAATCAATGATTGAAAAATATACAATATGCACACAAATTTAATAATAATTTTTTAAAACCAACTCGAGTTCAATTCTTGTCGGAAAAAAGTGTCTACCTTTGCCCTCTCATCCTCTCACTTCATTTCGCGGCAAAGTTCCAACCTTAACCCTCACGCTTCATCAGCTGTGCATCTGGAAGAAACGTTAGTTTTAAAATGAGCTTCCTCTACTTGTTTCCTTTTGTGAGCTATGAAGCATTAACAGTAGTTGCTTTTGTATGGTTACAGCTTACACAGGTTACTCATTTGGACTTGAGCTCCATGCCACCTTTCTCTGCATTAACATCATCAACAATACCCGTTTCGGCCTCACTGTCATACGATTTATATCATATTCGGGCAGTCGATCGAATAAGCTCAAATAGTAGTCTGGTGCTAAAGAAAGAAACTTAATTGTCAACCAGTACTTTGAGTCTGAAAATAAATTTTGCGTACTGCTAAATTTGTCATTGCCACTTTTAAGGACATCCCAGTCGTTAAGCATTGCTATCAGCAAACTGTCAAGCTAGAAAATCATACAATTCTGGCCACTGTCACATTTTTTGACAGAAGGTTTCTTGTTTTTAGTAGAAAGCTGCATGTTTCTACCATTAATGTGATTTCTAAAGCTGCTTTTTCACAAGGTTTTCTCCAAATACAAGAAATGCAACAGAATCACATCAATGAAGCATGAGGAATTAGTACTAGGGAGCGAAATGTGGGCGGCTTTAAATGATTCATACTTTGCAAGATCGCAAAAGAAGGTAATTTGGCATCAGACTTGCTCATCTGACTTTGTTCACTAAATTACATGTCCTTAAAAGTTTGAATCAAAAAGTGCAGACTGCGCGGTAAATACTGTTTTACGTTCGATGGCGTAAAGGCTTGCAGTGCCCTGTGTATATATAGGTCTAATGTCGACCGCTACAACCTGGTATGAGTTCCTTAAAAATGAAGCTGTCAGCATTGCTTCTCCTGTTACAACTTTTTCTACAGTTGTCTGCTCCTTTGGCTTTTGATTTTAACACAACTGATCACATCATGCGTTATGAATCTAGCAATGCAGTATCACCATTTATAAAGGTGTGATGAACCAGGAGTTGCGTAGAAAGCGAAAAGGATGTAGATACAGACCTTGGATATGTAACCCACCAGGAGAGCGCGGCAGAAGGAGAAGAAGAAAATGTTGCAGAAACAGATGCATTGATATTTACTCTAATGTGAACCATTGTGGGTTTTGTAGACGCCAATGTCCTTTCGGATGGAGCTGTTGTGCTAGGAGATGTGTTGATACAAGATTCAGCAGACGAAACTGTGGAAAGTGTTTTAACAGATGTTCTCGACGAGTAGAATGCTATATGGGTATGTGTGGATATGCAGATGGGGTCTCGACAAAGCCTGAGCGGCTTGATGGAAACACTGAAAGTGATCACATTCTTGTGGATGATGGTGAATAGCTACCACCAGATGCATAGGGCAGCCTCCGGCTGTAGTTATATGATATGAATATGTTTTGTTTTGTTCATTTGGTGGAGCTGAATTTACTTCCATCACCTTTAAACAAAGATTATAGCCTGGCTATCTAATCATATAATTCTAAGTGCTTGCTGCCATTCAAAATCAAACTTTTTACCAGTTGGCTTTCCTAACAAAAGGGTTTGAATGATACACTCATAGAAACACAAATGAATATTTAAATTACAGACTGGCTAACAACATTGCTCTGACTTTTGCTCTCAGTTCATCAGGAATGTCAGAAGCTGCTACTGCTACGGCGGTGGTGGTTTTTTCTGGACTTGATTCTCTGGGCTTGAGTGATGCACTGTAAGTATGTGATTGCCGTTCCTTACGAGATGTCGTGCCGCTTCTGTGATGATCAAGCTCATCATCATCATCAGAGCTATGATGTCTGTGGTGTTTCGAAGAATGCTCTTTACCATGCTCATGTCTTTCTTTGCTATGATTTGAGGATCTATGAGATTTGTGTTTCTTTCTTGAATGCACCTTACCACCATCATCATTTTCATCATCATATCTATGAGACCTGTGCTTCTTTCTTGAATGCCCCTTGCCATCATTTTCATCTGCCCCAACATCATCCTCATTACCATGCCTACGAGATCGATGTTTCTTTCTAGAATGCCCCTCAACTTCAGTACTTTCTTCGTCCGATTCACGAGATCTGTGTTTGTGGCTTGACTTCCTATAGGCAGGGACCTCATTATCAATGCCAACATTCTTGTTTGAATTTGAGCGGTAGCTTCTCTTTGATATGCGCTCTTTGTTTTCATCGTCATACACCTTCATTTCAAACTTCTCAATTTCCTCTGATATTCCAACATCAGGTGGAATTGAGCTACCTTCTCTCTCTTTTACAGCTTGAAGTTCAACCTCACCAACAAATTCAGATGCCCCAGATTCCGGCCGATCTACAGAAGAACCACGATTTAATCCAGATGCCCCAGATTCAAAGCGCTCTTCAGAGTTACCCTGACCAAGTGCAGTTTTGATTGATGCACCTCCACCTTTTATCATTGCTGCAAACATTTTTGCCCTTTTCAACCTCTCAGCCTTCAGTTTCTGCTCTTTGGACATAGAAGCCTCCGATGAGTCAGCCTCGCTTGCTGCAGCAAGAGCAGCGGTCTTAGCAATATTTTTAGCTAACGGGACTGACGCACTACGCAAACGGTGAAGATCTTGCTTTTCGTTACTATTAGCATGGCCGTCCATGTTTTGACTCGAACCATTGACTGATGACTTAGATAGAATCATTGAGCTGGGTAACTTTGCACCCCTAGTTGCAGCCTGGAGGATCGCTGCAATTGTTGCAGTGTCCATACCGACTTCAACAGGGGCTTCAGATGCTTTAGAATTTAGGACTGGTTCCTTTGACTTGCCAAGTACCATTGTAAACTTCTCTTTCTTGTTAGCATCAAAGGGGAACTCAGCAGACTCCACAGATACTGATTCACTTTCTTTGGATCCAGCAGTTTTCATCCCACGCCTCGCTGAATCTTTCTCAGGAGCACTCCTCTCAGTTGCTGAAGACTGAAAATGAAAACAAGATTCCAAGTTTAAAATAAAGCATGTGTTACAAGCCACAATATGTTAATTATTACCTCAAAATATTTGAAGTAAACACAAAATGTGATGAAAGAAATGCATTCCGGATTCAGAGAACCAACAATCAACCTCAGATAGGTAATATAGATTTGTGATGCAACTTCAAACAAGCAAATAAGATATAGTGAGAACTGTGCTTCACAAATCCACATGACAGCCTAGATAAAATATCCCTAAAAGATAGCCCTGGCACAAAGAGATGGCACAGCAGATGATAATCCAAAAGCAGTGTCATATTCTACCAAAAAGTAAAACCAATGGCACGAACAACTGTAAAGGACTCTTGAGAAAATACCCCTTGTGTATTCTGAAGCCTCTTTAGATAGTAAGGATGATATAGGTTTGTTGACACGAGAAAGGGAAATCTGCCATGTTTGACATCTTGTTCCCGCAGAACAGTCTCAACCTCTTTCCCATTTCTCTGAACAAATTCAACTATCTTGTCAATCAACTTCTTGGTATCAGATGGAGGCTCTAAAATAATGGCCTCAGGTTTAGGCATTTCAAGTACATCAGGTGCTGGCCGATTCTCCATGGCTGCAACTGCAAACTGCTTACTAGAGGTTACAGTTGCTTTCTTCACACTTTCAAAGTTGCAGACCATACCTGTTCCTTGATTTAAGCTTCTCTTAGACAGTAATTTTTCTTTAAAACCCAAGTCCTTCGATGAGTCTTTTTCTACGGGCACCACTGGCAATATACCTGTCTGCGCAGGTTCTTGAGAGACTTCTTGAGGAGTATCGGTAACCCCAGGTGCCTTTTGTTCGTCGTTTTTCACTTTCATGTGCACCCTCATCATCCTCTCCTGTGCCATATAAAGAACTCAGAAGTGACAGTGCTCCATTTCCCATAGCACCAATCCCATTTTGCTCCACTGAAATATTATTGACTTCTTTGTTGCGAAAAGAAGCACTCAACAGTTCTTGATGGTCGACAAGAAACCTGAAGTATGGATGAAGATAATGGTCGGGCATCAGAAAACCAAATGTTGGGTTATCACCCTGTTTAACTCTTAGAACCACTTCTGATTGACCACCATGTTCGCTAACAAATTTTGCAGTTCTTGCGATGATTTGATGCACTTTCTCAGTAGGAGGCTGCACAGTGTGGGGAAAACAAAATGAAATTAACCACTAAAGTAGCAAAGTCTAACTCACAAAAGAAAACATGTAAACTCTACTCATATACTGAGCTCACACAAGGGGTCTGGCACATAAAATAAGCAGTGCAAGAATAATCACAAGACATATAGCCTTCAAAGAAGATCACAACATTCCAATCAACTGTCAATGGATTAGGATCATCTTTTCCTCATTACACATTATCATCCTAACCCAACCTGCACCGCCCTTGTTCACGGGCCAAAAGGAAAGAAGGAGCACTTGTAATGTCAACCTGAAATGAAAAAAGAAGTCCATGTATGCTCCAAGTATCTGAAACTCAGACATTGTAAGCCTTAGAATAAGAATCACATAGATGACACTTGTTTTCCATCACACTATAGAATTAATATCAGCAACTGGACACACAATATTAATTTTGCACTCACAAGCATGAGCATGAGAACATAAAATATGGAGTCATTACTTACTAAGTAATGAATAAGGTTTTCCGGTACAGCAAAAGGTGGAGTAAAGCGTGCTTCTTCAGATTCTATGTTCCCGCTTTTCTGATCATTCAATTCGCCAGAATCTTCATATGCATAACCAACATTGTGAAAACCACCAGCACTTTCACTCGGTAAGTATATACTTGAATCTGAATACATAAAAACAATCAATGACACCATTTTAGAACTGGAACAGCTACAATCTTACAGAAGAGCGAATTATATATGAAAAATACCCACATTTTAGAAAATTTATAAGATACACTTAAGTAACCTTACTTGTGATCCTGAGAGAAGCAAATGTCGAAAAAGTACACATTAGCCCTGCAGACATTTATCTTACCGCAAGAGGAACTAATTTACACATATTAATGGCTTTTCATCAGTTTGGGGGAAATAAGATTTACATATAGATATCATTCCATAGAATTTAAAACAAAGTTTTATAGTTTAGGCATTAATATGCATATTCATTCGATGATAAGAAAGCAGATAACATATTGACGGTTGACACACACACATACATATATACATAATTCTTCAGCTGAAAACCATTTCTTGTTTCTGTGTTACTCTACAGAGGAATACCATGTCATCAAACTTGCTCCACACTTACAAATAACTGAAAAAAATTTGTTCACAAAAATATAACAACCCATATAAATCAAGATTTTCAGTATTTTCTCTTCACGTGTAAAAGGAATGCTTCACGTTGCAACTGGTGCTTTCTCCAACTATGATATAATCGATTTTGGTAAACAAAAAATGTCCAGATACATTTAAAATGTTGGAAAAAAATAGATCCCTTCAACTAACACAACTAAAATAAAATTTGTAAATGTCTACTAAAGCAAGCGAAACATGCCAATCGATAACTGAAGCATTAAAAACACAAGGTGCAACCTTAACTAACAGTACAACAACATCTCAATATTGAGAAAAAAGAAACACTCCAACCACGGATTTCAAATTAATAGTAAATCAAAACTTTCAAGCCGACACAAAAACGAATTTCAAATACCTGGTTGTTCTGGCTGCTTTTCGTCAGACGTGGAAGGCAAGTCGAGCCAACGTTCATAATCCAAATCAGATTCAGCAGAGGGAGGAGATCGTCTCTTCCTCGGCGGAGGAGGTCCTGAGAGGAGATGACGCACATCGTATCTATCAATTGCGAGCGAGTTCCAATCAACGAGCGCGTCAGCAGAATTGACGAACAAAGCCATCGCGTCATCATCAAACAGCAGCGCGTGTCGTCCAACTACTTCCAGCGTCATCGTTTTGCCGCAGATTTGATGATTCAATTTCAGATTCCCAAACTAAACCCTAGAAATTGGGATCGCGTTCAATATCTCAATTATACAATTTTGGTTCCAAAGATCGTCTGTCATTCGTCAGCCCTGATGAGAATGTGATTGCGTAAAACGACTGCGTTTTGCAGATAACCAGCCTCGAAGCCAACGTGATGAACTAATGCGACAGTGTTTTGACGATGACTTTAAAACGACGTCGCCGTACGTCATGTGGGCTTCAAGTCGTCTTTGTGATGGCCGCAGGTTTGGGCCTTGATGTTAACCTTCTATCTATACGGCTCGTTAAAATCAAATTAATTTGAGATATCAATTGAACCGTCGATTGATCGGTTCAAATCTGGCCGGTCCAATTGAGAATGGAACCCTAGGCGACGCATGTGGTTGTTAGTTTGGAGGGAAGCAGAGGAGTTAGTTGACCAGTCAAACTTTGAATCAATGGAGACGACGGCGGCTGCGACGGTTTCGACACTACCGTCGACTGTTCTACCTCAAAATCCATCTCGGTCGATTCTCTTCAACACTTCATCCAAGAGTTTCAATTTCAAATCGGCGTCTAATTTCTCCGTTCGTGCTTCGTCGTCATCCGATTCCGGTAAATCCGCCGATGACTGGTAATTGAATAAAATTTACGATTTTTTCGAAATGATTAAGCTGCTGCTTTGTAATTGTGTAGTTGTAACGCTTTTGGATTATGGAGCTGGAAATGTCCGGAGTGTTAGGAATGCCATTCGTCACCTTGGGTTTGAGATTAAGGATGTAAGTGAGATTTTGCGACTTTTTTCTATATGAGGTGGAGTTCAGTGTTGAAGCATTGTGGTTTATGAGACAGGTTCAAACTCCTAAGGATATCCTGGAAGCGGATAGACTTATTTTTCCAGGTGTTGGGGCATTTGCTGCAGCAATGGATGTGCTTAGTCAGAATGGGTAACTATTTGTTTTGCAAAGATCCTCTCTTACTATAGTGTCCTTTTGTGTATCCATTGTCTCTTTCCATTTCCCCTTATTTGGAGCTTAACTGATTGTTCTAGTTGTTTCTTTGGTAGAATGGCAGATGCTCTTTGTCGATACATAGAGCAAGACCGTCCTTTTCTGGGTATTTGTCTTGGATTGCAACTTCTCTTTGATTCCAGTGAGGAGAACGGGCCTGGTACATGTTCCGATGAAAACTTTTAACTCTTGCATTTCAATTTGTCCCTTTTGGAATTTTGTCCCTTTTGGGTTCATATATATGTTTGCATAAATTGGTCGCGCCATCTGCCATGATACCAACATTTTCTTCATAACTTAAACGTTCGAAGTTGAAATTAGCTGTCGACAAATATTTTGGACTCTGTATGAAACTTCATTTGTAACTTGAGGGAGTTTGTGGACTGAGTGTTGTATTTATCAAAGACTTAACATTTCAGTGAAGGGTCTTGGGCTGATTCCTGGTGTGGTTGGGCGCTTTGATTCTTCCATTGGTTTTAGAGTACCCCATATTGGTTGGAATGCCCTGCAGATTTCAAAGGGCTCTGATTTACTGGATGTTGTTGAAGATCGCCATGTCTACTTTGTGCACTCGTACCGTGCAATGCCAGTAGGCTTTCTTTTTCCTTCGCCGTATAAATAAATATACCCTTATCATTTATTTCACGCAACAGAATAACTGGGAGACTACTTTGTGTTCCTAATCAGTCAAGGGCTAATCAAGAGTGGGTTTCATCTACATGCAACTATGGCGATAATTTTATTGCATCCATAGAGAGGGGAAATGTTCATGCAGTTCAGTTTCACCCAGAGAAGAGTGGAGGTTAGAAACTGCATGCTTGTTTGTTTGTCATAGGATTCTCACTTACTAATAGGACACACTTCAGAACTTGTTCCTTTAACCTAGTCAATATTTCATATCCTTTAATAGTTCTTTCAGTAGAAATATCAATGATGTGTGTTGCTGGTTTGCTCCGTTAGCTTTATTCATTTTAAACGCCCTAAGAAATATATGTTTGTGGACACTAACATTTTCAGTCACATATAATTCCAGAAGTCGGCCTTTCTATATTGAAAAAGTTTTTGTATCCAAAATCCTCGTACGCTAAGGTAAGTTTTGTGCCTCTAAAATTTGCAATGCTTGTGTCCAGCATACTGATTCTAATTAAGCACATTGTTTGTGTGAAGACAGAGGCCAATCAAGGGAAATGCTAAACAACTTGCAAAGAGGGTAACAACTCAAAGCATACAATTGCTTGTGCATTATAACTTTCTTTTTAATGATTCTATATAGTTATGTTAGGAAATATAGTCAAATTTTAAGGTTATTATAACTTTCTATTCTCACTTGATTCCGCATCTTCAGGTTATTGCATGCCTTGATGTGAGGGCAAATGACCAAGGGGATCTAGTTGTAACGAAAGGAGATCAATACGATGTAAGAGAGAATACAGATGAAAATGAGGTACAGTTGACTGCATTGCATGCTTTCTAAGTTTTGGTTAGCCATCGTTTTCATCTGCATATCTGTTGTAGGAGTGCAAGTTTATGCAGTGAGAGATTTTTAGTCAAGATTATTTGAGTTTTATATAAAGAAGCTTATGTTTAACATTCAACTCTTCGAGACAATCATTTAAATTGTGGTATTCACTGATAATCTTGGTTTTACATTTTTGTAGGTTCGAAACCTTGGAAAGCCAGTTGAACTTGCTGGACAATACTACAAAGACGGGGCTGATGAAGTGTGAATATTTCACATGCTTAGCTTCTTCTGGGTTTATGCTTAGATTGGTTATAAGGATGTTTGATATAATTATTACTAACTTGCAGGTTAGCTTTTTGAATATCACTGGCTTCCGTGACTTCCCTTTGGGGGATCTACCTATGTTGCAGGTACGAACATTATAGAAACTCCAGTTCCTTGTCTCATATAACCGTATCATCTTCCTTATTCACTTACACATGTTGTTCCAGGTCTTGAGGATCACATCTGAAAATGTATTTGTACCCTTAACTGTTGGTGGAGGAATTAGAGATTTTACTGATGGCAACGGAAAGTAAGGCATTTTATTTCTTTGATTATGCAGGATTTTCCCTTTGCCATCGAACTATTATACGTTGCAAATATTCTTAGGGAACATACCCATTTATATTTTTAAATGTGAGCTTGATTTTATCTTGTTAGGTATTATACGAGCTTGGAAGTAGCCTCTGAGTATTTTAGGTCAGGGGCGGATAAAATTTCCATTGGAAGCGATGCTGTATATGCTGCCGAGGACTTTATAAAAACTGGGGTACGTGCGGGGTTTCGTTGTAACATTAAAAATCCGTGGTAGTGTAATAGGATGTGTTCTTTAATATATTATAATCAATATACTTATGAGAATACCCTATGATTGTAGGTAAAAACGGGGAAAAGTAGTTTGGAACAAATATCCAGAGTATATGGGAATCAGGTAACTGATAATGATTCAGCTGCCAGTCAACTTATATCCAGGAGGTGAGAACGCATCGTAGTTATGTGATGAGGACGCGCCTTCATTTTTTATGTTGGATTTGCAGGCTGTTGTTGTAAGCATTGATCCTCGTAGAGTTTACATTAAAGACCCAAGTGATGTGAAGTTCAAGCCATAAAGGTTACAAATCAAGGCCCGAATGGAGAAGAGTTTGCTTGGTATCAGTGTACGGTAATGCTCTTCTCTAGTGTATCATTATGGTTTGATCTTTGCTATTTCTAAATGTAATTACTATCATTGATGTCTGCGATTGGAACTGAACACTTGTATTAGCAATAGAATTTAACATCTAAACCAGCAAAATGTTAGATTGTTGCACGTGTCTGTTGAATTCTTGCTTCTGCTTACCTTATTATCATCACTCCGGGACACTTCTAGTAGTTATCTCTATCCTGATTGTGTACTTTAGCTTCAGTTTATTTTCACTGCTTTTTTGTTTAAACAAAGCCATATTATATTTGAAAGGTAAATGGCGGGCGAGAAGGTAGGGATATTGGAGCTTTCGAACTTGCGAAAGCGGTCGAAGAACTTGGAGCTGGAGAAATATTGCTCAACTGCATCGACTGTGATGGTAATAATCTGTCGAAAACTACTGATTCACTTTCTTTCAGCAGGAGAGATCACAAATATTCTGTTTCAGGTCAGGGACAAGGTTTTGATATAGATCTGATTAAGCTAGTGTCAGACGCTGTGAGCATCCCTGTGATAGCAAGTAGCGGTGCAGGAACTGTCAACCACTTCTCAGAAGTTTTCCAGAAAACCAATGCATCAGCAGCTCTTGCAGCTGGCATATTCCACCGCAAGGAGGTAATTAAAATGTCCTGCAAATATTGTTCAAAACTTGTTGCTATCGAATTTAGGAATGGATTCTGGTTATTGCAGGTCCCCATTAAGTCTGTGAAAGAGCATCTACTCAACGAAGGAATTGAAGTGAGATTGTAGGAGTGGTACCCCCTTGGATCAAGCAGGGCATTTATTTGCCATATGGTGTGGCCGGCATCTTAGTATTAAATATTTTTGTTTCAGGGTCTTGCATTTATCTCCTTGATGCTTATTCATGAGTCTTGAACGCAAATACTTTTTGGAGTTAATTGATTATGACATTAAGTTATAAACTTCTAAATCCACTATTGATACTCTTCATGCTCTGAAATAAAAGAGACGCATGTTACGTGCACTTGCATTGCTAGGACCTGAGTGTTTTGGCTGGCTTGATGGAATGGAAGAACTGGAAAATTGAAATATCTCATCTATTGAATTGAATATGAGAACGCCTAAACCTGCTATTGTAGCCGATATATGCTATTGTATGGTACAGTGACAGAAATGAAACAAATATAAAAGCAAAAATATACAATCAGCTGATGAAATATCTATTTTATACATTGGAAGCCTGAGGAAGAATATATGGAGATGGAGTTCAGATGACTGTCCAATCACCATCATCTAAGGATATGGGCTTATCTACAGGCGTTGGGGTTGCAGACCCACTTACTGGTTTAGGGGACTTTCTGGAAAACAGAGTAGACTTACCGTCAAAAAAATTCGAGATGGAATGGGACATTGGTTCTTCTGCAGGTTTCTCGGCTTTCGATGATGGAGGTGGTTTTTTTGACAATTTGTCTTTTCTAAAGTACAGGCTGAGCCTCCTGAACCGACGTTTTGGTTGATCTCCTGGCGTGGTTGCTGCTTCTTCTTGTTGCTTCATGATTTTCATTACATCTTCTGGATTTACCAGCATTGTCTCGATTGTCTCATACACCTGCATACACATAATTTCGAGCATTTAACAAACTAATCTCAATATAATTTCGAGCATTTAACAAACTAATCTCAATATATAATGTACTTAGGCAAAGACCTATCCAGATACAATGAGATTTCATAACCAACCTTACAAAGATCATCGACCTTCTCAGACCAGCAATGACTTTGTAAAGTAGCAACAGTATAATCTTTGCATTCAGTGAACAGCTTCAACAGATCAACATTTGAGGACAAAACAGACTCAGAAAGGACGAGTCCTATACCAACCTGAGAACATTTGTGTTTACCAGTCGGGAAATCATTTAAGAATAATAACGATTTTATTAGTATAATAAAAAGGACGACTTACCAAGGAAACAAACAGTTGTTCAAAAAGCATAGAAGGGCTGATATCTTCCAGATGATTCAAGATACCCTCCCTGCTCACCAAAGAGTATCAATTTCAATAATCAAACCAAGATTATTTATTGTATTATCTACATAAATCGATTTCTTGTGGCTTACACAGCCAAATCTTCATCAAACAAAGGAGCTTGCTTGTAAGCTGGTACTGGTTTAGAGGTTTCCCACAGCTCACGCCATAAGTTTCCTAAAAAATAAATTAGCCCGGGTAAAACTTTTCATGCCGGATAGTGTGGCACTTTTAGTCAGCTAGAAAGGAAAAAAATCATTTATATTTTTGTGAGATCAGACGCTTGAAGATGTTTTCTAAAATTTATATAGCCAATAAGGAACCCTCGAAATTTCCAAACACCCTAGCCTAAGTTGATGCAAGAGACATCTAAGAGTCCGAGAAAAGAAGGGCATGAATCTGTAAGTCAGGTGAAGAGTAATGATTCACCTTCTTTCTGCATCCTAGTGCTCAGTTGGCCCTTTACAGAGTCAACTTCATCGCATGAATCTTCAGGATCACCTTGGTTTGAATTTGTCCAGTCAGGGGGAGAGTGCCATCTTACAAAGTCCTCTAATAAACAACCAGGATTTGCAGCCTACATAAATAATCTGGTGTTTAGCAAATGTACAACTTTCTAATAAATCGTGGGTTCAGAATTAAAATCAAAGGATCACCTTAAAAGCTTGCATGTCAGATAGGAGTTGAGAACACCCAGCTCCAACACTGAACAAAAAAATGAAGCAATATTCATTAACGGATGCTAAATCCCGAGATAAAAATCATGACGTACTCTTACCAAGAACTGGAAACAATTACTAGCTTATACATTACTTTTTACATCAAATCAATAAGAAAGATAATTAAGATATGAAGTTGAAGCACCATCTTACTTCACTAGGTTTACTTCTTACTCGTTTCACTTTATGAGTAAATAATTCATAGATGAACATAAAGGGTAGTGTTAAACTCAAGATATATACGGACCTCCCTGTTCGAAGCACAAACTCTTCCGTTTCTCTTATCACATCTTCAGTTAGTAAAGGGCCTTCCTGCCATAGGCAGACACAGTAAATAATTAAGTATGAAGGTACGTCCACTTGATGCAAGAAAAACATAACGTGGCAAGCATCACACCTGAGTGATAGGAGCATAAACAGGTTCTCCAGTGTGTAGCATTGTTACGCCCTCACATGGATGATCTACTCCAAGTCGAAGAACAAGCTCCCCGGTAGCAACACGAGCATACATTAAATGCGTTGAAGGAACACTGCTTTCCGAATGAGCCAATTGCTCACTCTCTAAACTGGCTTCCCTAATCATTTTGTCTAGTGATTCAGTAGCGATATTCCGGCGTTTTTTCCGTGAGAGACAAGTATTGATAACCTGCAACTGCTGGTACAAGAGACAATAACCGAGATCTGGAATCTCATCAAGTGGGATACCCGGTATATGTTTCTCATTAAACCAAAGTCTCCTCAGCTGCAGGAAGCAAGTGCATTAAAATCCGTCAGATACCTCCTGTGCCAACACATAAAGAGCTCATGGCGGTCCAATATTCATAGTTACTTACAATACATGCAAGGGTATCTTAAGAAAATATAAAATCATTTTATGCAAAGCATGGATAGTTTATTAGTGTTCCTATTATAAAACCTCACAACTCAATAGCAGACACGCGGCAAGATTTTTGGTAACTAACTAACTATTAGTTTCTTGAAATTTCAATTGACGTGAATGATGTCGGGAATATCAATTGTTTCACATTTTGACTGTCTAAAGAAAGAAAACATGAATTCGGATCCACTAAATCCATAAGCAAGCTTAGGAGCCTGTAGCCTTATCTGCAATTAACAGTGTAATAACTGTCAACTGTGTGCTTGCATATTTGATTTGAATTGGTGCTTATACAAGAAAAACAGTAAGTACAAGCGTTTATGCCTATGAAAGAATTCACAGCCTTACAATCACTTACTTCATTTATGATTCGGAACCAAAATAGGACCATATTCCGCAGGGACTTGAAGTGTCCAATGATTTCTGATATTTGTACAACGAGGCTTTCTAAAGGAGCCCCATGAACATCTCTTGGCAATGAGGAAGAGGTCTCTTGCTCATACAGAGATGATTCATTCTTTTTCTGCTGTCTGTCTGCAAATAATTTTACCAAGTCATGAAGAAGTTTTTTTAATGACTCTTGCTGCTGCTTATCAAATAATTTGTACCTGGATCGAACATTGACTGGATCAAAGAGATGACCTTCGTTTCATCATCACCAAATTCAGATTTGTTCTTCTCATCCTTGTCACGAAGCATTAAAGACTTCATAGCTGAAAGGCTTAAACCCGACCTTTCTCTTGAAGGGGATGAGTCTCTGGAGGACGCTAGAAAATCTTTCATCGATTTAAAATTCCTTCCATGCCTAAAGAGGAGCATCAGAAAACCAACAGTAACTACGAATGTCCCAACTTCATAAAACCCAGGATTGAAGTAGTTTAGACTAATATAGATTCCTCAATGATCATACTTACTCGATGGCTACAGCTAACTGTTTTACAATAGACGACGAGGGGATTTTATCCGTGACAAAGTTGATAGCACTCTCCGAAAAAGAAGCCGCAGAATCAAAATCCTGCAAAAACAAATACAAACAAAACCAACGAGTCAACGACATCCCTCCTAATATCATTCTCAAAACATTAACACAAAACACACACAGCATACCTTATTCACAGCATCACCCTTCGGACTTGTATAGCACAGATTCTCATCATATATAAAAAACGACATTGCAGACTTATCAGCCTTTTCACAATCCTCACTTCCCTTTCTCCCAATCCCTAAATTCTTAAACCTATCCTGCCATCTTGCTTCGTCCCTATCGGTGGCGGCCTCCATCCAGATTGCTTCCTTCCCTATTTCATCAACAATAAACAATCAAAGACTCCAAAAAAATTAACCTAAACAATAACAAGTAAATTTCAAAATCAGAAATCTACCTTGGATTGGGTGAGAGTATCTGGAGAGACCAATTCAAGTTGATTTACAGACTCACAAGGCGATTGGCTATCAGAATCTACACAAATCGGATCAGATCAAAATCCGCAACACGAAATGTAAATATAAAAAAGAGAAAATATCGGGAAAGGAGGAGTTAAAATCGGAACCTGGACGAGGTTCGAAGTCAGATTTAATGTCAACGAGGAGACGTTCGGCTTTAGCAGCTGCGGAATGGAAGGCTGTCCTCGCTTTAGATACAATTGACGATGCCGCCGATTCTCCCGCGCCTTCCATTCTCGATTTGGATGCTATCGGCTAAAAATAGCTACCGATCCGATTCGGTCCGTCGCGATGATTTCGCCATTTTTGATTTCGTGAAGCGCCGGCGTCTCGAGTTGGACTACCAGTCAAGGATTCGATTAGTAAATGTGAATTTAAATTATTTATTTATTAAATTAATTGCATCTTAACTACAAGCAATTACTAGCAATAATAAAATCAGCACAGGAATTGACAAGGATTTTTTTATAGCGTATAAAAGGATTGTCATTATACATACTGTTGTTACATGTGTAACGACTTGCTAAGTTGGGAAGCAAGAACTATGGATTTTGCGTCTGTATCTTTCATCCACTCCTTTGCAGATCTTCGAAGATGTTGTCTTGCATTTTTTGCACGTTTTGGAGCTAGCCGTGCATCTCTTTCAGCGAATGCTAGCCTGAATTTTTCGGCTATGGATAGCTCATTAGGGTTGGATGAGGGAGAAGGTTCAGTCTTTGGCACATGTCCTTGTACTGACCATGTTTTTTGATCTATATCTTTAACAGCAAAGTTATCCAAAGCAATGTCTGGTGATACTTCCTCAGGGAAGCGGATTTCCCTAAAATGAGATGATGATGGTGTGGGATTCACTGTTATACGCGGACATTCGACGGACAAGGTATACATTGAGTCGGGATCAATAGTTGGCTGCAAAAGTGAGAAATGTTAAAAGATAATTAATTTGCATACTATCAGTGGAGATATGCTCCTCATGAATACTAGAGTACAAAGGATTGAATAAAGAAATAATATGCATAGAAATTACTATGAAAATATACCCATACTAGCCAGCGAAGAGATTGTGCACCTTGCGTGATCTCCATTGTATCGATTTCCTCCCACGTGTCCTCCTCAACAGGGTTTAGTTGGGGCTTCAAGATACCCAAGCATCTGCGCACTGTGTTGTCACTCCTCGAGCAGCCACTACAACACAGGAATTCTATTCAACGTCAGTCCTCTTATTTTATTCCAGCCATCAAGGAGGGGGAGGCAATAGTTGTTTTAATACTACATTTGCACTTCATTATTTCAAACTAGCGAATATCTTATTCTGAACTCCAAAGCATTATATCATACCGCAATTATTTTCAACAATTAGAACACAAGTGCATACCCACATCTCAATGTGACCAGTGATGGGCAGCATTGAAAAAGCGCCGATACTCCAACCACAGTTGCCTTGCTGCAGCGGCTGCTCAAGAAAGTGAGGAGGTTTAGTCTCATAGTGAGATGAGGAGCATCAACTTTCAGTAATGGTATAAGCCAAAATCAATAAGTGAAAACCTAAACTACCGATTCAAGTTTTCAACAGCCATCAAACTGGTATAATATGCATTTCTCTACTAAGCTTTAAGTCTAAAATAAACCCAATATCAATGGTGTCCTTCTTAATCTTACCATCTATACATACAGATGAGATAATAGTGGTAGAAAGATTTTGCAATTCAGCGTACCTTATATCTACTACTCGGAGAAATTTGCATATTTCAGCCACTTTAATCAAACCAACGTCAGAGACATCTGAGCCACACAAATCAAGAATTTCCCAAGAAGAATCAATCAAGCTAATAAGGACATCGTCAGTCAACAACTTTCTTCTCCTTGCAATAGCTACCAAGGCCAACTGAAATTCAATAACAAACACAAACAAGAATTAGTTCAATTGAGTAGCTTCAAAACAGAAATACCCAATTAAATCACTTAACAAGTAGTTTCAACAAAATTTACTTCAGAAGTTACAATTAACTGATTATCCAATGCAACTAACAACCTTAATATCTGCAGGGAAATTGACAGCTATCTCATTAAGCTCCAACATAATGTCTTCAAAATGCCTTCCAATCACTCCAAGGCACAAACCTTGCAGCGTTAGAGGCATACGCTTCGAGAAGGCCAATCCTGCAACGATCAATTCACTATTCAAAATCATCACCTAGAAATTCTGCATCAAATATTCACACACTCGTAAACAAAATACCAGGAAGCAATATGAAGACTCTTACTGTAATTGAAATCAAAAGTAGCAGCTGAGCGAAGTTTCGATTTTGCCCTCCGAGCAGCGCCGTCGTCGCCTGTTGATTGCTTCCCCGATTCCGCCCAGTCTCCGATCGTCTTCTCCATCGAATCTCTAAATTGATCCGACCCGATTCGATCGAGCAGTGTTCCAGAAGCTAATTCCAATTTTTAAATTATTACAATAATACCCCTCAAGTATTCATTAAATATAGTTTAGCTACAAATATTTGAGTTTTTTTACTGAGTGGTCCAAATTTGTGTTGAAGAACGAAACGAGGTCGTTTAAAAAATGATTTGGAATTTACAGCATTGTTCAAATATATGACAAATACAGTTTGACCCCTTTAGTAGTTAATAAGTACGATTAAGGTCCCTTTTATTCGAATCGGAGTCTATTTGCTTCGAAAACACGAGCCTTTTGAAACCGGAGATGGCGAAAGGATCGAACTTGCCGGCCGACGTGGCGCAATTAGTCGACCAGTTGGAGAGGCACTGTTTGGCACCAGATGGATCTCTTATTTCCAAATCCGCATATTACGATCTGCAACTCGTAACTACTTTTGAAATTTCAATTTAAAAAAATTTGAATTTTGTATGCTTACAGTGTTACAATGGATCGATTTGTTTTGAGATGTAAATTAGGGTTAAGAATTTATAGTTTTGTTGAATTTGCAGGCTAGAGAAGAGATGTGTAAAGAAAGGCTGCGGTACTTGGAAGCAATGGTAATGTTAATGATTGAGTCTCATTTGATTAATGTAGTTTGTGCTTTTATAGATTAGTTTTGGTTACATTTTGGTGTATTTTTATCAGGCTTTGTATAGCGAGGCGACTGCGATGATTGAGGAGTATCAGCAGGCTGTACATGGATTTCATCCTCTACAGAATCTACCCAACTCGTCACGGGTTTTTATTTCTCATCTTTACGTTTTTTATCAACTTGTTGCGGTTATCTTTTTATGATTCTTTTCTGAGTGTTTGTTACTTTTGATAAATGTGTTGTTTATCAGATATATGAGACGCTTGAACACAGATTAACTGTGGCGGAAGCAGCTCAAAGACTGAGGCTTCCGATAATATCCAAAGATGGTGAGATACACGAGGAAGATATTGAGAAGTGGAGTGTTGTGTCTCGCAGCTCGCTTGATAGTACCAGCACCAGTCTTACCATCAATTCAAGCTCTAATTCTGCTAATTATACTGGTAGTGTTGCAAATAGTACAATTGGGGTGACTAGTACTGCTCCCTCCTTAGCTACCATGGATTCAGCCGAGCCTGGGGTTGGAGGTGTCCCCAATCGGTTTCTTGGAGTTACGCATGCTTATTTATGGCAAATTCAGCTGCAGCAACCTCCTGCTTCAACTGTATGCTACCTTTTGACGATATCGTTTTTCTTTGGATCCCTATAACATTCTTGCTTGGGTTCATAAAATCCCATTTTGTATCTGTCAGGAGGATATTCATTATATATATATATATATTAATGCGAGCAGTAACACTAACGGTTGCCGTAATTTCTCAAACAATATATAAATATGAATTTTTAAAATACGTTATTGATGCTTTATGGTATTTTCTCACAGGATATGACAGAGTACCAGATTTGTGTTTCTAATGAAATTGAGTCCCGCCTGAAATACAAATGTGAAAAACTGGCCGACGCTCTGATAGACGACAATGGTGGGTCTCCATATCTCTCAAATGCTTACATACATGCATATATTTGTTAGTACAGTTATACCGTGGTTGTTCTTATTTTGAAGATCCTTATTTACGCATTTTATCATTAGTATCATTTTAAAAGGGCTTGATGGTATTTCATATTTGACTGTGATAATAACTGTTTGTATAATCCCTTCCTGCTGCAGACATGTCGTCAGGAAATCAACATTCAACAACTCGTCTTCCGGAAAGGTGTGCACCAAAAACATCAGTTACTGTGTTTAGTGGAAGCAATATTTCATTGAAATCAAGTATCCTAGATTTTTCTTGCTAGAGAATTTGTGAGACATTACTGCTGACATTTTGGAATGCCAGCTTGAAGAATTTACATACTCCAGCCAATACACGTCTTTGATATGAATTTTAGAAAGAAAAAAACATTTGATACTTATTCAAACATTTGGTACACCATTTGTTATATTCCCTTGTCTGATGAGCAGTTCCTGCTATTGTCTTACCTTCTGTCTCTATCGACCCAAATGCAGGGTCAAGTTTATCCTAGAGGAAATTGAAGCTGAAGAAGCAGCCCTCAGAGAAGACCTCTATTCCGCAGATAGGAAGTTTGCTGAGTATTACAATGTAAGCAAATCAAAAGCATTTGGGCATTCATGCCTATTATTTCCACTGCATGAGTCAAATATAATGCAGCCTGACATATATACCTCATGTTATTATTCCAAATGTAGGTCTTAGAGCAGATTCTTGGAGTGCTTATCAAGCTTGTAAAAGAATTGAAATTAGAGCACCAACATAATTATGTAAGTTTTTTAACCTTTTTATCGGATTTGTAATTAATAAGTGTTTATGATTAAAAAATGACCATATGAAGCTGACTTTTCCTTACTGGCCATGATTTACTGCTATATATGCAAGTTCTGTGTCAGTGGTATAACATTGCTGATTACTTAATTTATTGTAAAATACAATAATGATAGACATAACGAACCCTACTCTATATTCCCTCTGGTTGGTAACTGATTGTACATACCTTCTCATAAACATTTTTGGGGTACGAAGGACGATACGACTTGGGTTGATTAAGAGTGTATTGACTAAAGGGTTTAGTAAGAATTAGGATACATATATGCTGTTAGAAGTTCTAACATTTCTAGCTGAATCTGGATACAGGACGAACTTCAGAAAACCTGGCTTTGTAAACGATGTGAAACTATGAGCGCAAAATTGAGGTAATGGCTCCAAAATTTATTTATTTTTATGAGGTTGGTGACTCCTGATAATCACTTGTGTTGCTCAATCCGTTTTGCCTTGTTAAAAAATCATAAATACTTGGGGTGTCTGTATCCAGATTCTTCATCTGATCACTTAAAGTTTCGAGCTGCTGAATACTTTCATCGGCAATTTGTAATTTTAAAATTGTGCTCAAAAAGCTTATCTGAGTTAATGGAAGTTCTTGACATTTCATTGGCTACAGGGTTTTAGAGTTAATTTTGCTGCGAAGTACTTACACTCAGGAGACTATACCTGCCCTTCATGAAATAAGGTTTTTGCTTCTCCCTCGATAATAACACAACTGCCTTTTAAATCAGAGGAAGTTTTTATTTATATGCTTTGTTTCAGGAGGTTCCTCGTTGAAGCTACTGAAGAAGTTTCCACAACATACAACAGAGCGGTATATTCCTTGGTCATTAACATCTCATTAACATCCCATAATGTCTATATTTATTTGAGCTTTACTATTAACCACTCCTAACAGGCCACACGACTGCGAGAGTATCAAGGTGTTGACCCTCACTTTGACTCGATAGCAAGACAGTATCATGACATTGTCAAGGTAATATATTCCGCCGTAAACCCACACAAATGCCATATTTGTTTTTGCTTTCGCCTATTCACTGAAATGCTTCCATGTTTACAACTCAGAAACTAGAGAACATGCAGTGGACAATTCATCAAGTTGAAATGGATCTCAAACGCTTACCAGATCAACCAAGTTCCTAAATGATCATCATCCATCACATTTCTCTTCAAAACATTTCCCAAATCTTCAGCTCTTGGTTATGTTGTAATTTGTATATCCAAATTCGGAAATGAAAGAATCTCAATTACCAAATTACCCAAATGATATGGTCTTGAATCAAAATGAAAAGAGTTGTTCAAGGGTAAAATGGTAAAAATCCTACACCTCCACCTACAGTCGATTGTTTAAACCTCGAGAGTCAAAACGAAATTAAATCATAAGCAAACGACAAACCAACCAAACCCAGACGACGTCGATGCGATGGCCTCCTTCAGTTTAGACTCGCTGCGTTCGCTATCGATCGACGCCTCGTCGTTTCGCAAAACCGCTGTTGTAGCCGCCGGCGTTGCCTGCGCGTCGTTCGCCTGTGCTAATTTATGGAGATCGGCTTCCAAAACCGGCAGGCGACCATTCGGTTGCTTAAGCATTTCATCTCAAGATAAAGGCATGAATTTGTTGTACACATTATACATTGTAATTATAGAGTTTACAGTTTACTTTGTGTTGGATTAGATTAGCTGTTTGTGAGCATTCTGAATTTTGATTAGATCAATTTGAAGTTGATGTTGAGTTTGATGTGTTTGAAGGTTTGAAAGAAGTTGTTAAGACAGATAAGGCTCCGGCTGCGCTTGGTCCGTATTCGCAGGCGATTAAGGCGAATAATCTTTTATTTGTTTCTGGTGTCATTGGCCTCGTTCCTGAGGTGAGTGATAATATTTAGTAATTTTTATGTTATGATAGGATTTTTTAGTGATTAATCATTGGTTGAAGTTGACATTGTTCTGAAATTTGAATGCAGACTGGGAAATTTGTGTCTGACTGTGTAGAGGACCAGACTGAGCAGGTGAAGTAACTAGAAACTTGTTGTGAGTTTTTATGAGGATATTTTTCCGATTGAATATGACATTGTGAGTTTATCAGGTGTTAACTGACCAAAGGCTGGTGTTTGAAGGGTGATGTGTGATATTTTTCTTGGTTCATGTAATCTATACTTCTTCCTGAGCTGGAGAAGAGAAACCAAATATAGATGATTTTTGAAAGAGCTTATGTTTTGGGGTTAACTTGAAATATTGGTTAATTGTTTAAAATATTATTTGTTTTGCTACATGTTGTGGTTTTAACTATTGCCTATTTTTGTTTTCCACTTCTCTTGAATTTTTAAAGATACTAAGTTTAAATCAATGAGGTACAGGGAAGAGGAAACACCAGACTAGAAACTCGAAATTAATCGAAATGAAATAAATATCCTCTAGCTTGACATCCATCCTTGGTCCATTTGCATATGTAGTTGGCTGACTTGCTGTCTTTTTAACTTCTTGGAAAGATAGTTTATGTGGTTGCTGTTTACTGAATTACGCAGATCCTTAAGAATATGGGAGAGATACTTAAAGCTGGAGGTGCTTCTTACTCGTCAATAGTCAAGACAACTATTTTGTAAGTTAGTTTGCATTGGCTACATTCTAACTCTGTACATTCTTATGGTTCCTCATTGTCTCATTTACTTGTGATAGGTTGGCTGATTTGAAGGACTTCCAGATAGTGAATGAAATTTATGCCAAGTGTAAGTATCACTGTCTGCTTTTAAAAAATGTGACTTTGGCTTAATCTTGTTGATGGCCATTCTTAGTCCTATGTAACTTCTGAAGTTTGTTTCAGAGAAACAAAATTCTTGAGTAAAGTAACGTCCCTAGTTTGACTTAGCACGTCTGGTAGACATCTTCTAACAAAGTGCAGCAGCTCTTGCTGCTGACCTATACTTCCAAGCATTGATTTCACCATCTTATTATCTTGTTCCTCAGACTTTCCTGGAGAAGCGCCTGCTCGTGCAACATACCAAGTAGCTGCATTGCCGTTGGATGCAAAGATAGAGATCGAGTGCATTGCTGCTGTCTAATGTTGCCATTCTTCAAACTTTGGCATGAACAGGATCTGATAAAGTGAAATAAAGCTTTCCAATGAAAGCGGTGGGGGCGCATGGCTGGCTGACTGTCTATTAGCATAGACTTTTCTCTTCGCCCCTACATATATCAACAATGACAATTGTATTAACAAATTAGGTATATTCTCTAGTACCATTGCTTCAAGATCCTTACACGGATGTCAAATATAAACTCCAAAATATTACTTTTTTTCTTGAGCCTATAACTTTGACAAGTCTCTTGATCTGAACAGAGTTTTAAGTATTCAGTCGGTCCAGGTTGGATGTGAAATCAACCAGTTGGTTGATATATATTTGCCCTAAACATGCTAATAAATTTCACATCACACGCTTTTTGGCTCTTTTTAAATATTGAAAAGTAAGGAAAAAGAAAGAAAGCTGCAGCCAAGATTAAACGAGGCTTCTGGCTGAAGCATGAAATACTAGAGTACCGTTCCCTTGAGATCCATGTGCAAGATTCGACGGCTGTAAAAAGATGCACATTGTGCTGAGCGTGCGACACGTGACATCCAAGATGTATATGCAAATGTGCAAAAATGGAAAGGAGGGGTAAAACGGGAAATGTGCATACTGCAAATTTCGTGCAGACTGACAACTTTTGCAGACTGATTTGATTGATGGTAAGAGACTAGTTAATCGTGCTGAGAGCAATGTGAGACGATTTTCAAATTTTGAAAGTATTTCGTGCATGTATGCATATACCTAACTTGACACGTGATATGCACAAAAGAAGCTTTACTTGACAAATACACAAACTATGTGCACAAATACACAAAATATGTGCACAAAATACACGAACTATGTGCACAAAATACACAAACTATGTGCACATTACACAAAGCTATGTGCACAACCTTAATATTTACAACAACACCGCCTCATGCTATTAACTTGTTTCTTGCCTTCAATCTCTGCCCGGACGCGAATCCAAGTCCAACCCCCACCCCAACACCCAAAGCTGATATCAAAATGTGCTTCTGCTCCATTCTCCACCCTCCAAAAACCAAAACTTTACAACCAAATCTCAATCTTCAACTTCTTATACACCTCAAAAAAATCAAAAAACAAATCAAAATCAAATCTTTTTATCCCATCTGATGTGAAGATTGTATAATTAGCAATACCCACATCGCAAAATCCAATATTTGAAATTTAAACAAAGATAAGAACCAAAAATACCAGATTGTATAATCCACATCGCAAATTGCTCGGAAATTCAGCCAGGGGAGGACTGTTATTAACCCAACAATGTCCAGAATCATGCTTCTTATGCCTTTGACAGCTATTATCAGAAATCAAAGAAGGCTGCCGGTTCTTGTTACTTCCAGGGCGCGGCCATGATCACTACAGACTTTCTGGGATGAAGGATGAAAACTCACCAAAAATCTGAAATGGAGAGAGTGGATGAGCGACGCGACGTCGACGGCAGAAGAGAGAGAACGAGAAGAGATATGTGTGTTTACAAATTGACGAAACTACCCCTTATTGCAACAAAATAGGATCCAGAAAATTCACACGTGGACGACCGAGATTGAGGATTGCAAACCTGATCGGACGGCTGCTTAGGGGGTTTCAGGTTCGCAAAAGGAACCCTGGGTCGCAAATGAACGCGACTCTGAAATACTAACACCAGATATACGCAACCACTGAGTATAGACTAATATCTGGATTGTAACTGAACTATGTTACTCATCAGAAATACAGTTAATTTTCTTTTCTAACAGAGGCTCCCAAGAAATCATAGCTATAGCAAGAACTGCTATCAAATCAAATACTATAGAATAGTCTCTTTTAATATAACTGACCTTCAAAATTGTCAAATTGATACAATATAGAAGTGTATGTGAAAGAAGATACACAGTACTTATGATGGGAGCCGAAGGCTTAAGGTTGTGCATGCCCAAATGAGTGAATGTAACATATACTGAGGCCAGGAATTACACTTGTGGAAACAGGCCATTAAACTCATGAACACATTGTATAAATCTGATTATAAATGACTTGAAGGATCTCCATCTCCATGTCTGCTGTCTTGTCCTGTATGTGATGCTTTTTGGTTCGCAGTCTGATTGCAAATCCTATACAGGCAAGAAAAAGATTAAGAAATCAGTGAGATGGTGAAACAGGGAACAAAGAGTCACGTACTATGATAGAGAGGAGAAAGGGCTACATACGTTTCTAAATTACTTTTTGCCTGCTTGATCTCACTGGACCACAAGACCGGATCAGTGTTTTTAGGCAATGAATCCTGTTGTTGAGTTCTTTCTCTAATCCACTGCTCGGCTTTGTTGCATTCTTTGATAATCTGCACATATATTTAAACTTGACTGATGGTGTAAAAGTAAATGAAAGACACACAACCAAAATCTTCTTGATTATCATACCAGTTCTTTATCCGTGGGGGGAAGTGAATCTGCATGCATCCTATATTCGACAATAGCATTCAAAAGCTCTCTTGTAGCTTGGGCCCTCGCTTCCTCATCCTTATATCGGTTCTCTATAGGATCAACCATCTGTGAGAAAACAATGGGAAACGATGGTGATGTTTGCTCAACATGAAATATTACTTTTATAAAACAAAAGGATAATGCTACGATGCTACCATCTTAAGATCCTCTAGTTTTGAGGCATATGCATTCTCAGTCTCATCATCACCATCCTCATAGAGCCATTCCTCAGTTTCTTGCAGGGTTTTCGAAATGCCCTCTCTTTCCTGATCAGTTGCAAAACTACGGTATGTGTTGAAAAGCTGTTTACACGTCATAACACAAAGAAGCAAATGATTATTTATGCTCAACCGACTAAATGAAATGTACACCAGTGACAAACAAAAAATTTAAGGCTGAAAGCTGAACTATAGTATATTTAGCTGCTCCTGTCTTATAATTATAACAATCCAAGTTGTGTTTGTCCACGATGCCCTCTCGAGGTTTTCCATTACATAGGAGACCCTCAGATTTTTAAGTAACATATTTGGATTTCCATATTGCGAAGTGATGTTAAAACAAGGATTCCCAAAGGAAACATAAATATTTCAATTGAATTAAAACATTACAGTATAGCCAGGAATTACACAGTTGTAAGTTTAGAGTTACAAATGCATCATTCTACTCGTACAACTGCATTCAATAAACTAAACATACATAGAGCTGCAAACATATAAAAATATGCTATAATGTCTGAGGTTAACGAGGACTATTATTTTCGTATTAAGAGGGATAATGAAAGATATACCTTATTCCGCATGTCATAGACGTAAGACTCCAGGGCATTTTTCCTGTTTTTGGTTTGTTCCATTACTTTATCTTGCTGTGACAAATCTCGTTCAGTACCTTGAGCTTCAGAAAGTTCAGCCTTGGTTATCCCACCATAAACATACTCAGTAACTGGAACAAATATCCTCCGAGAGCTTCCTTTTTTAGCATCATCATCACTTCTATTTTGATTGGCATCTGCTTCCTCTTCATTTGATTGGAGATCACTTTTTGCAGTTGAGTGATTCATGTGATCTTCTAATAACTAATGCAAATCAATTTTCAAAGGTACACGTCAAATGGCTAGAGAAAAGAGCCGGAGAAAGTTAAATGTAAAAAAATGCCAGCAGAGTACTTACTGATGCTGAATCAACTGTAACAATACCATGAAGGTTCAATTGAATTTTGACTTTAACTTTTGGATTACCACTATGAGCAACCTGGGAAAGATCAATCTGCAAAATATTCATATAAGCCACTGTCATCATTTTAGTAAAATATCAATAATTTACATGAGTGCCACTGTGTAGGGGAAAAGTATTTAAAATAAGCCCACTCAGGAAAAAATATTGTGCGTAACTTGTGTTTTCATAATATATGCAAACAGGACTCCCATCAAACACTGACTCTTTTTATAAATTCTAATGACATTTATGTCACAAAAGAGTAAACAATTTTGTCCCCTAACACATCATACTCTATCATATAGCACTTTTTTTTTACATTTGTGCTATCTTAGAGTAAAATTTTGTGACAGTAATTTACAAAAAATTTAAAACGTATTTTCCTGGTTCTAAAAAAACAGAAGAGCAGTGAAATTGACTTTTTGAAGAATAAATACATAAGAGTGGAAAAAATAAATCATATTACTAAGTTTATATTTATGAGAATGCTTTTCGAAAAAGAGGACTGTATATGTACCGCAAAACAGCTGAATTTTGTAGGCGTGCCATTAGGTAGTTCACTTGGGTCAGCATAAAAAGTTTCCAAATTAAGTTTCCTATTCCCTTGAAGTGTGAGAACTTTGATACTTGGAATGGGTTGGCCTCGCTTGAACAAGATGCCATTTGACATGGTTCGAATCGGTCCATCATCTAAAGATAACCCAACCGAGAAGGGAAAGGAATCTTGTACCTGCAGGAGTACAAAAGTTTTAAAAGATACCATGTTCCCTACATATAAAACTGAATTGAAAATGGATCTAATGTATACACAGCAGCAACTTCCAAACATGCTAAAAAACATAAGATAGTGAAAGTGTGAAACCATAAAATTAATATTCATGGATGTATGATTTTGTAACACAATGTTTAAGAATACTATATATCTGAGCTAGTCATGTACATACTGTTCAAGGGGAACAATTATAGACAATATAAAGAAAGGTGTTACATATCTGCAATTAAGACGGAACCTCGTAACAAGTATAGACTGGCCCCGGACTAACTACTGGGTATGGACATTGTAGATAAAGATGACAAATCAGAGCTTTGTTCTTCGTTCTTTACGGCTTAACTCATTCTAGATCAGTTACTCAAGAAGCCAAAGCAAGATGGAACTTATTTTAATAAACTTTTCACATTTTCAAGCATTCCACAGCAAAGGCATGCCCAAAAATATTCTTAAAGGCAAAACATCAACATGCAAATGCAAGATGACATAAAATATGCTATAGTTCACTGGTGGTGTGAAAACAAACCTCGTACTCTCTGACCCGGAAAACTGGACTAAGCATTGCACACTGAAGAGCACAACCGCGAGCCACACACTCACTAGCATTTAAAGTCCGTCTGGGCTCTTTAAGAAATACTGATGCCAGGGCTCGACTAATTGCAGGTACCCTAGACCCTGAACCAACAAGTTCAACTGCGTGTACTCTATCAGGTGTTAAGCCAGCATCAGCCAACGCTTTCTTACATGGAACAGTGATCCTATCTATCAGACTTGATGCCAACATCTCAAATTCTTCTCTCTTAATAAAACCTTTAACATCTTTTTCATCCATCAAACACTCTATATTCAATGGCGCCTCAGGGTTAGCACTTAGAACTTTCTTTAACTTCTCACATGCAGCCCGAAGCCTAATACAAGCTCTGGGGTTCGAATAAACATCAATCTTATATTGCACCTTAAACTGTGCTGCAAAATGATGGAACAAAACAGAATCAAAATCTCTCCCTCCCAAACTACTATCAAACGTATGCGACAGAACCCTCATATGCCCAGTATCAAACGATGCAATGCATATCTGAGTATCGGAATGCCCAATGTCAACAAAAGCAACATATGTAGGTCCAGCAGTCGAGAAATCAGTTTTATAAATCCCATAACTAAGCGCAGTAGCAGTACAATCATGCATAAGTCTCAGAGGCTTCAACCCCGCAATTGCTGCAGCATCCAGATAAGCACGTCTCTGCAAATCCGTAAAGTAAGACGGAATCCCAATAACACAATCCGAAACTGGAACCTTCAAATCCTGCTCGGCAATATCTTTTAGATGACCAAACAACATTGCCATTATCTGCACAGGCGTGAACATACAAACCTCACCCATATACTTCAAATGAATCAAAACACCACCATTCTGAGCTTCAGAAGTTTCAAACGGACACAACTTCAACTCCTCCTGTATGGCCGGATCCCTAAAACTCCTCCCAATCAATCTCTTCACCTGAGTAACAGTAGATTTAGGATTCATCATTGCCGAAGCAGCTCCAGTCACGCCCAAAAACCGCTGCTTCTCTCCAAAACAAACCACTGCAGGCGTCTCTCTGTTCGACTCCTCATTCAATAACACATCTATTCCCCTCTGCTTAACCGCCGCAATTACCAAATTCTCATTTCCGATGTCGAATCCCAACACACTCATTTCGAATCACAAATCGGATAATTCTAATTATTCTCGAAATGAAACGATACCTCAGACAGCGACGATGAATGCGATTGACGCAGCAACCATTGCGTGGAGGAAAGTGGCGATTGCGCCGTTGATAGGTATTTTGATCGATCGGAGATTCGTCGGAAATCGATTCGCGATTCGAGAAAGAGGAAGACGATGCGATTGCTAAAAATCCGAAACCCTATTTTCTTCCAAAATTAATTTTAATAAAAAAATAAATATGGAGAAACTTGCAAAGCACTTTACAAAAGCTGTGACGATACGAAACGTCGTCGTCAAGGAATGCATTCGTACTTCGTAGCTCACTCTCTTATCCGTACTCGTTACATGGTACAGTAGTTGTTATTAAACAGAACATGTAACTGCAATTGTTCCAAAAAACAACCTCAAATGCATTCATATTACGTTTCAAAAGCCTGGATGCAGAGCTTAATTACCAATTGATTAAACAACAAAATATAATAACCAAGCAACCTGATAATTTAAAAATTGTAAAGGTTTCTGAGGGATATTTCCCAGATGATAACATCTCAAACAAGATAACAGCCAACTTTAAACATAACAAAACAGTACAAAGCGTGAAAAATATTGAAGGTGACCCGCCAAGAGTGGTGAAGCTTTATTCTTCAAACATCAAATAAATACTAGTAACTGATCAACAAGGGTAACTGCAGGATCTGAAAAAGACTGGTGGCTCCACTAGCTCGCACAAGGAAGCCCGCGTATCACTGAAACATAATAAAAGCACATCAATGAAAATAACAAACTCAAAATATTATCAAGTGTAGCATCAGCTGATGAACAACACAGAACACGACAATGGGGATTATACAGATAACCAGAGAAACTTCCCCTAACCTGCTGTGGTTGCTGATAATTTCCATATGCAGGATAACCTGAATAGTACATGCTAGGATCTTGAGGTGCAGAATATCCGTAAGCACCAGTTGATGCGGCATCATAACCTTGTGGGTATCCATAATAGCCACCATACTGTGCTTGATCAGCTTGACCCTGCAAGCAAGAAACATATATACGTTCCAGATGCCAGGCATGTGAATGCACTAATGGAAAGGATCAAAAGAAAAAAATGGATAATGAAAAAACCTGCTTGGTTGTCGGGCTACGACCCCAAGATAATCTTACACTCTGCCCACCAATCATTGTTCCATTCAGAATTGCCAAAGCTTGCTCTGCTGTGGTCCTATATCGAATGGCATTTCAGGAAGCAATTCAACAGTAATAGAAAAGATCTTTAACATATAAAGGTGACCAGAAACTTACCTATCAGCAAATTGGACAAATCCACATCGTTTACCAGCAGGTATTTTCACATGAACCAGTTCACCATATGGTTGGAAAACATGTCTCAACTGCTCTTCAGTAACACTGCTATCCAAGCCACCAACGAATATCTGTACTCTAATAGAGTGAAAAAATGCAGAATCCAAAACCAACAAAATTTTTATAGAAAAATATAACAAGCACTCACCGTCGTATTGTATGGGTCACTTTCTCCCTCGATCCCTTGAGTGCCCTGATATGAAGCTGCAAAGGTAAGAAGGAAAAATGGTGAACCCAGATTTGCACTGTGAAGATGAATGCCACTCTTAAAAAACTAATCAACACCAAGTGACCCCTTTTGAACTATATACCATCACGAATAACTGTTCCAAGACCAGGGAATTTCAAAGATAAAAATGGCTTTTGGATGATTTAGCACTAAAAAGACCAAATGGCGGCGGGAATTCATTGTTGAGTATGCTACCGCATTGACTCATAACTCATAAGGTATGTCATTATCAAATAATTCAACCAACAAAAACACATTACACATCCTCTTTAATTCACATCACACCTATGAATACCTGCATTCCATATACCATTTACCTAGCATCTTAGTAGATACAATAATTGTGGGACAATTGTGAATGATGTCTAGAATTGAGATAACTTCTTTTTGCTATAAAACTACCAATCAGAGTTGGGAGGTAAACTTACGATAGGAACATGAAAACAATGCTTACTAAACCCTCCTACTCCACACTCATATGAGTGCATGAGCAAAACAACGTCTTTTTAGGATTCAAACTCAGTTATAGGTTCATCCAGCAAATTAAGCTCGGAGAATTAGTATGTAGTTATCTGTAATACTTGACAATAATTGTAATAAGTTCTAGATGTAATGTATATCAAGAAACTAAAGGAAACCAAATATTCTAAAATAATGATTGACATACAACTGGCTTGATGGGAATTTTATCAACCGTCTAAAGCCATAAGCATACATGAATGAAAATGAAATTCTGATTGGATAGACTATCATGTAGACCATTGCAGAAGTCTCAAAGCAGGGCATTTCTAGTACTGAATAGTAAGTTGTGTAAGTGTAAGAGACACAAAGAAAGAAGCTGACCGAAGATGGCTCAATTATAACGATGAAGGAAAGAAAAAACTGGTATTTAATTTAGCTGGAAATAGTAACTTAAGAGTTTGCCACTAAATGCCATTATTAAATGACATAAACATAATGACTGACCTACAATGAGGCCACGCACTAATGCGAAATCATTTCAGCCAGGTTCAGATCCAGCCCTCTTAATAGAGAGCATCAGTGAGTCCTGCTTTGAGACAATGGGTTCTATAAGGTATTGCAAATTTTAAGGTAATTGAATTTGTCCATTATAAAAAATAATGGAACAATCAGATGACAGAAACAGTCATCTCACTGAATGCGAGCAAGTGAAAGAGAAACAACCCGAAATAGTCCATTGAACTTTAGAATAGCGCTTCTTTTCCCACGAATTAAATCATTAATAAGAGGAGTATTATAGTCAAAGCATATCAGACTGCACACCAAAAAAGTGTACCTGTTTGGAATTGCTGCCCAACCACTGCTTTCTTAGTGGCTGCAGGCCCAATGCGCATGGCCCTGTTCGAAAGAAAAAGTCCATTCATTTCCGACATGGCCCGCAACTGTTCTTGCTCATCAGCAAATCTAACAAACCCATAACCCTTAGATCGACCTGTGGTCCTATCAGTCACTACTTTTGCACCTTTAACTGACGGATAATTAGCCTTAAATGTCTCTTGCAGCAAATAATCATTAACATCCGCCGCTAAATCCCCAACAAAAATAGTGTAATCAACACCATCATCCGCGCGCCTTTCGCCAGCCCCAAGAGTCGCCCAGTTCATTCTAAAAGCAAGTTCAGTACTTGGCATCAACGTTCCATTGTACGTCTGCAACACTTTCTCCGCTGTTGCTCTAGTAGCAAATTCAATAAAACCATATCCCTCAGCCTGGCCAGTCAGCTTGTTCCGTATCACCTTTGTTGAAACAACCTGAAAATAATTTCAACAAGAAATTAAAACTCATTAATTAGAAGTAACCCCACACACATAAAACACATAACACGTCTGCACAATCAAACATAATGAACCTCTTACAAGATGCATGCCTAATTAAATTCAATTTTCCTTACTTTCACACAACAGTAAAATCAAAAGAGTAAAATAGACCAACCTCTCCAGTATGAGCAAAACAATTAGCCAAGTAATTCTCATCCATCCAAAACAACAAATCACCAATCCAAAGCGACCTAATCTCATCATTCCCACCACTCGTTTGTCCCGCCACAGCAACAGTTGGTTGAAGGTATTGTTGACTCGGAACAGGAGGCGGAATAGGCGCCGGAGTCCATCCAACCGGCGGAGGCTGAGGCTGTGAAAGTGGAATCTGGGATTGATGATTCGGCGGCATCATCATCCAATGATTCTGCGTTTGCGTTAATGGCTGTTGGTACTGTTGTTGATTTTGGAGTGGGTCCATCGGCGGTTGTGGTGGTCCTCCGTAGCCTGCTGCTCCTGGTTGCATCGTGTTCGTACTTCGTACCAAGACAAACCCTAGACGCCGATGTAGATGATTTTAACTGATTTAATTTCGAGTAATTTTTCAATATACCGATGCAACCCATCGATGTAATATTTACCATTTTACCCTTCTTGTCTTAATGAAAAGACTATGTAGTCAAGGCTTATTTGGTAATTAGAACTTTATTTCAGTTCTAAATTATTTTGGTTCGACTGGAATTTATGTAAGATGGTTCGGTTCAATTAAGCGAGATTGTATAATTCATACTCACAAAACGACAAAACCACATCTTTAGAAGAAATCTGAGACATCAATCCACTTGATAAAAACATCATTCAGAAGATAGACATAAGTCATAACAAACCACAGCTCTGTTCTGCTCCGACCAACAATGGCGTCCTCCACGATTGTAAACTTCCTCTGTACGTCCTCATCCACACACCTCAGTTCCTCCACAACCAATCCTGATAGACTCCATTCCCAGTTTTTACCTACTCATGCTAGAATCGGGTGGCTCAGGCCGTGTAAACAGCTTCAATCGAAAATCGAACGTCGCCGGCCCAGTGGAGCTACTTGCTGGTTCAAATTTGGGAAGAATGGAGTTGATGCTGAAGGAGCTGGAATTTACGGTAGCCAGTCCAGAAATGATTTTGATAGGGACGATGTTGAGCAGGTTTATCTCATATTTTTCTCTTTTTAGGGTTTTAGGTTTTTTGCATAATGTCAATGAATTGGAATGGATTTGATTGAATCTTATGGTGCGTCCACTTTGAAGGAATGGAATGCATTTTGTGGGAATGAAATGATGAATTTGAACATAATTTCATTTTAGATTTATCCTTTCATTCCATTCCAAATGATTCCATTCCGGCGAAGTGGACGCACCATAGTATGTTTTATGCTAATGGTGTCTAAAATTAGAACTCGTATAAGCTGCGTTTCTTTGATGATCTGAGCCTGATGAAATATATATTGTTTAGGCGATTCGAGAAGTTTGCATTGTAATGGTTCGTGTTGTACCATGTGGTTTCTATGGTAAAATACTAAAGTATACATATTTAGTGTTCTGAAATGAGAGGTTCCAACTCTGAATCAAATAATCGCATACGGACAGAAATACAGACTTTCAGTATTTGTTAGAAATAAGAGTTAAAAAGCAGAAGTTTAGTGTACTTGAGAAATACCAAATATAAATTCTTCGTTACCTATGAGTATTTTAGCAACAAGATTGATCGCATGCGACTAACAAGTAATACAATTTTGTAGTATTTCAACTACATGGGAATGCTAGCAGTGGAGGGGACATACGACAAGATGGAAGCTCTTTTAAACCTAAACATTCACCCTGTTGACATTTTATTACTGATGGCTGCTTCCGAAGGCGACAAACCCAAGATCGAGGAGTTACTAAGAGCAGGTGCCAACTATGACGTTAAGGATGTTGACGGAAGAACCGCATTGGACAGGGCTCCTGATGCCGAGACCCGAGACTTCATCCTCAATTTTTCCGCGCAAAGAGCTTAAATATCTTATTGGTTCTGTCATCGAGTAGAAACCTTCAGCGTCCATTTATACATGTTACATTGTCTACTCTGGAAAGATGCATTATATTCTGTACTCTATCACATTCTCCTATATCAGACCGAATCAATTTCACAGCTCAAGCCAAACCGTATCGATTAGCCTATTTTACAACCAAAATCACTGTGGTCCGACCGAACAATCACCGGTTCAATTGAAATGTGTGGATTGGGGAAGTCGCAAGTCGCCACGATGAGGAGCTCAGCTTCGTTGATTTCGATTTCAACTGAAGGACGAAATGGCGGGTGGAAGAAATCGAGACACCGGTTGGGATCACCACCTGAGACTGTTATCCACCAGTTCAAGAGATTCAAACGATCCTGCATCCGATCCAGCCATCATCGATTCGGTAAATCACTCTCGCTTCGTCTTCTTTTTTACGCGATTTGGTCAATCGATGATTAATAGAGTTTGTAATCGGCAGGTGAAGAAGTTGTGCCAGCTTTGCCGAGCGGAGAAAACCGATGATTTGGCTGCTAGAGTTTATCCTCATCTGAATAAGATTTTTCATCGCTCTGTTGCGTCCATTTCGCAGTCCAAAACTTCTAATGGCCTTTTGCTTCTGGTACGAGTCTTCTTCGTTTTAGCATTCACTTAAATTCTTTATATTTATATAGTCGGGGAGAAGTAATGATGTATTATAATTTATTGCTAGGCCATACTGCAATTTTTTCTCGATTATGGAGAGGTTGGGTTGCATGATGCGGAGCCAAGTTTACAGACGTTTTTTCGCACATGTTTAAGCCGGTACGTATGTGTAGAGTTAGTCTTTATTTCTCCAAAAAACATTTCATATGCTCAGATTTTTATTTTTTTTACTTATATGGTGGCCTGAAATTGTCATGTTTATAACATATCACTTACAGTGAGTTTGCAGATCCTCAAGTGGCGGAAGCAACACTGGACTTCCTAAATACAAATTTGAATAAATTTCTAACTACCTTTCCTGCTATTCTCCCTCAGGTTAGAGCTGATATTTAAAGCAAAAAATTACTATACGACCACAAGATATGTTCAGTTTGTTTATCGGTCAATTTACACACAGAATACTTGTAAAGATGATGTTTCTAAAGATGCTTAAACTTGTAACATTCATGCCTGGCGTTATTAAATCATGGCTTGAGTTCATCCGCAGAGCTCAGTGCTGCATGAACATGAACATGAACATGAACATGAACATGAACATGAACATGAACATGAACATGAACATGAACATGAACATGAACATGAACATGAACATGAACATGAACATGAACATGAACATGAACATGAACATGAACATGAACATGAACATGAACATGAACATGAACATGAACATGAACATGAACATGAACATTAACATGAACATGAACATGAACATGAACATGAACATGAACATGAACATGAACATGAACATGAACATGAACATGAACATGAACATGAACATGAACATCACTTCAGTCGTGCTAGTCTCACTGAACCAATTGAATCTTTCTAAAGGGCACTAAACACTTTCTTTTTTAAATCTTTATGATTTCTACTATCATAACATTTCAGTTATATTTGCAGTTCTTCCCACTTATGCTTAAGCTTGTTGCTTGGGGTGGTGAGAGGTTAGTTGCTTGGCATTCTGTTCAGATATCTTTATGTGAATGGGTTCAGTGCTGTTAAACTTTTTGAGATGTCACAGATTGTTACTCCAGGGTCACTCTTACCTATTTTAAGACAAATCACATTGTGCAGATTACTAAAGCCATTCTTGAATATATTTCCTGCTCTGATCTCAAATGGGTCATTTCTTCCCCTGTTACCTTCACTCATGGACATCCCAAGTGAGTTTTCTCCTATTCTGAATACCATACTTATGAACGGGTTCTCTATGCATATATGTTTCTCTCTCTGAGTTATAGAGAAAGTGACGGTGTGGTTTGTTGTGTCTTGAGTCATGTGTGCACTTAAATTTTATTCCTCGAACACTTAAAATCACTTAGATTTTATTCTGCTAACACTTTAAATGTAATCTTTTCCTTTTTGCCAAGCAATTCATATTGACTAGCTATGTTTTAATCATACTAGTTTTGGTGGTGGCATTGGAAAAGGTAGAAAGAAGCTCGGGATCACTAGTAGGAACTAATATAACATCTATTCAGAAGAGTGCAGCTCCTGAGGTTGTTATTGACTCATGATGCTATCCTGCATTATACATATTTCAGAACAGGAATTAGATAAATTAGTGGAGTTGCATTTGTTTGCCTACAGATGCTGTTGGCACTTATGGATGAAGCTTATACTGGTTCCACTATTGGAGATGGACGTGAAGACTCAGAATCAGATGATAACAACACAACAGATGCTGTGGACCCTGTTTTTCTTGAGCTTCTAAAGGATGAGAATGATGGCCTAGCTGTATAATCCTTATCCATTCTAATTCTGTATGCATTTTTACTCTTTGTTTCTATCAAATTAATATGCTCGTCCATTACATGTAGTACTGGCGAGTTCACCTTGCGTCGTCAGGGTAGAGTGTTAAAATTGGCTAGTTCGATGTGTCTGATAACTATCGTGTTAAAATAAATGAGTAGGCATGTAACTCTTTGTCGTTTCATTTGTGGCAATATACTTAATGTCCTATGACGCAACTGAAATCCTAACCCAATCTATATGCTGCCAAATTTCTGAAATTGCACTGTTCCTCGATTCATTTTCCTCTCGTATGAATGTATTCAAGATTGATCAATAATATGCGTTAAAGTTTATAAATAATCCTTGATTTTTATAGTTGTCCTCTTCATATCAATGCTTCTTTTTATGCATTCAAATTAAAGCTTAGAAGTCAGCGTTGTTACAGCCACTTTTTGTCTGTGCAATTTCTGTCAGTGATATCTCCTTTCTTATTCAGGAGCGACATTGGGCATCTGGTATGGCAGCAACGTTGCAGGCTGTTGCTAATGCTCCTCAATCTGAGAAGCTAAAGCAAGCACTCAACATGACCCCTCGGATTCTTAATGTGTATTTCTCACGAGCTCTGCGTGATGTCTCTGACTGTGTGTACCATGTCCTGATACTGTTTCTAAATACAACGTGGCTTCTATCTAATTGAACTTAATATATGTAGTTGGTTGTGTGTAAACTGACAAAAGTATATCCGTACTTTGCAGCTCTGGTCTGTGCGTTGATTCCCCTACTCATGCTGAGATATGCTACCATATTCCCTGATAAGAATTATTCATATGAGGTATATTGCTCTTCCGAGTTCCGATGCTCTATGTTTATGCGTTTTAATGCATTTACTATGTGCATTTTAATATTTAGTACCAGATGATCTTATTAAGCAGGAAGACATAAATATATTGAACTATCTTAAGAGTTTTTTAATGACTTTAATGGCCTATAGCCAACTTTTCCTTTGAATATCTGTTTTCTGTGTCTGAAATCTGATACTTTTGAGCTCCTTTAATTTTAAACTCTAAAACTTGTGTAGTTTGTCTTGAAGGCTGGTGTCTTATTCCTGCTGGGCTTTGTGCTTGTAATCAGGTTAGACGGAGACTTTTAGAGTTCATGTTGTCGGCTTTTCAGCGTTACCCGAACTTTATCGCTCTGCTTAAGGTACTGGTGGCAATCTCAGCAGTGAACAATATGGCATTTTATTCATGTTCTAACGATCATCTTCAGCATAGTAGACCACTTTCCCTCCATTAAGACTAAAGATTACAAACCAAGTTTCTTTATTTATATGCTTGCTATTTTTAACTATACTTAGAGGAATGGCAGAAATATAATTTATTAGATCCTACTATTGGTAACTTCTTTTCTGGCAGAACTACAAACTACTGGTTTGATCATAATCAAATCTGATACGTGCGCAGTTCATTGTTGTCACTAAAATCTCAGTAAATATTTGTCATCTTCCTCCAGTTGTTGGATTATATTTTGAACTAAAATGTTTTATGATTGTAAATAAGTGGTTTAACATCTCCATTTTATATCATGTCTAATGCATCACTTTGGATCTTGCAGAAACCAATAGTTGACAGATTGGGAGAAGCTTATGATAACCCAGAGAAGGTCAGCTATTTCCCCTAAGAATTCGTACTCATTTTGTCCTTCGGGACTGAATTGAATACTTCTAATAGACAGAATTAGCTATGCATTTGTGCTGGGCAATTGGGGAGCATGGAGGAGGAGGTTTAGCACACAAAGATGCAGCCAGGGAGCTTTTCGACAGTTTAGAACTCCTTTTGTATGAAAACCTTTCATCCAGGTATACAGTGAAACAACACTAAAATATTTTTCATATGGGATCTATGCTAATTACGAGTTCTATGGATAGTCGTTTGGGTCTGTCCCAGGACACATCTCAAGGATCAAACGGTTCGGCGTTTAGAAAGACATCACAATCAAGACTCTTGTGCTATGTTGCGACAGCCATTTCTAAGCTCGCTACTCTTCACAATGAATTACTCCCAAGGGCACGGGTGTCACTAGCCAAGGCATGAAGCCGTTTTAGAACCATGACATTCTTGTTTTATTATTGCTACTTCAAAATTCTTAGGTTCACTACTGTTTGATTGACAATAAGTAATTTAAATTTACTGCCACAGGTAGCACGTTCAAAAATTTCAGACGTCAGAGTTGGAAGGCGTGCTTGTGATTATTTGGGTTTGATGAGTGAGCCTGCAATTAGTTTGTCTGTGCTAGGATCTTCACTATCATCACATGGTATAAAGCCAGGAACAGTCAACTGGAGTGAAGGTGGTTCAAGGATGATTTCTCATATTCCCTTTTACATTTTAGGCGAACATGAAGGTAATCTCCCTACTGCTCCAACACTTGTTTGAGTTGAAATTTTGCATAGGTCATGGTTATTGTTTGCATCTATTTCACAACAAATAATGAATATTCTAAATCCCTTGTTACTCTTGATTTCTATCCAATAACTTACAGGAAGATTGTTCTTGTTTGGTCATATAGGTCCACCTTTCCATGATTTCGCATTCTCCGATATTCTTCCCAAGTGCTGAGAGGGACAATTGAAATCAATGAATGGAATTATCTTTTCCAGATGTTCAAGTCTCATCTCTTTGGACGTACTTGTTTCTCATATGCATCAGCAATATTTTGTTTGACAGTGTAAGTTGTCTATAAGATATTGCTCTATAATTTTATTTACAAGAGCAAAGTTTGAGCCTTCTATTCTACATTCTACATTCTACATTCCTACAAGAGCAAACTGTATTTTGTGGATAATCTAGTGTAAAGGCAAGCCTTGGCAACCTTCAACATTCCATAATCTGTAAGTTATTTTCCACTGTTTTGAGCCTTTATAATCTAATATAATTGCAATTTCGTGCCGTATAATTAGCAGTTTTACTCACTGATAAATCCTATAATTTTGTAATGACTCTGAGGTTGTGATAGTAGGAGGATGAGGCCCCACTACAAGAGACATTGTGTAATTTGCTCAAGAGACTCAAATGAAGTAATTACTATAAAGTATTTTCAAAGTCACTCGGTTGAAACAAATGCACATAAAACATCACAATATTAACAGCGTCCAATTCAAAGCTTGAATGTCACCACCATATTATATGACAGAGGAGGAGGTACAAAGAGTATACAGAATCCAATTTTTCAAATCTTCACTGCATGGGACATCCTTCTTAAGCCCACCATGGAGCCTCTCCAGTTCTAAAATCAGTTTCCACCCATGGAATAAACAACACCTTTCCATCATCCAGGTCTACATGAGACAAGGCCAATGACTGTTCCACAGAAGAATACACAATTAGCATCACCTGAAACTTAGACCAGCTACAAAAAATACCAGTTGGTAAAAATCAGATCAGTTACCAGAGGTGCTGGTCCTCTAACTACACGTCCCTGGTTGTTGTACTGAGAGCCGTGACAAGGGCAGATGAACTTGTTCTCTGCTTTGTTAAACGGTACAACACAACCAAGATGAGTGCATACAGCGTTGATTCCATAAGTTGCAAGAGTCTTGTCGCTCTCCACAACAAGGTAAGTAGGGTCTCCCTAACTTAGCAAAAGCATTGATTAGCCTAAAATATCGAGCAATTGAAGTTAATGAAAATATGTTTTTCTTGACAGTACCTTGAGTCCTTGAGTAAGAGTCCTGTCACCAGGTCCATGAGTCTTCAGCCATTCTGCTGCAATAACGTCATTGCCAAGCGCATCCTTTGCGATTGTGCCTCCTCCTCCACCACCACTCCTGTTGATTGCAAACATTCAAACCATTTATCTCACACAACATTTTATGAGTTGGGTCATCATAAGGTGTCTAATAAAATCTACAAAGAAATTATAACTCAGTTCTGAGAGGTAGCTCACCCTGGAGGTGCGAAGAAGACGGCATATGGAACAAGCATACCAGCAGTGGGCAATGAAAGAGCACCCAACAAGAGTAAATTCATAAGCTTCCTCTTCTCCATATCTGGTACTCGGTCAGCTGCAATGCTACCAGCCATGCAGATAACCTTCATTCCCCTTTCACCATCTCTTCCCAAAGTCTTGCAACTGCTTGGCTTTGGCGTCATCAGAGCTTGAGCTGATCCAGAGAACATCCCATTCTTGGAAGAACACAACTGCAACAAGTCAAATAAGTACTAAATAATCAACCAAGACTTGTGTCTGATCTAGTGATCTCTATGTGAGTGTACCTGAGGAGCTGAATGGCTGAGTGTGGAGGATGCCATTTTGGAGGAACAGATAGCAAATGGGAGAGATTGTAGTGGCGTGTTGAGATAATGAAGCAGAATAGAAAATAGTCGCTGATGGTTGGGATAAGAAATGTGTAGTGTGGTTCATTTGAAGATAATTGGTCTCCCAATAGCCACATGTTTTGCCATGCAAGATCAAAAGGCAGTGTTTTAAAATCCGACCCGACCCGGCGGGTTGATCTGGGTTGACTCGAACCCGGTGGTCCAACCGGGTCGGTTTTACATGTTGACCCGTTTATACATTAAACCCGGTCAAGAATCGATGACCCGGCCGGTCGATCCGGACCGGGTGACCTGGTGGTTGACCCAATTTTAATAAAAAAATAAAGTTTTAAGAATTTAAATATAGAAAAAAAATATTTTGACTTTTTTCATTACAATCTCATATTTAATCTAATAAGTTATGACTTATACGCTTGACAAAAATAAGTAAACACAATATATAGTATTTTTATTAACAAAGGTATCATATTTTAAATTATTTTAAATTCATAATCTATTTAAATATAGGGACAATTGCAGTAAACCACCATTATAATGTCCCAGTTTGCAGAAAACCACCATTATAACGAAAAATTACCAAACGGGTATATTATAATTCTGCCGTTAACCAAAAACCACCATTGACCTAACTCCGTTAGAAATTGTACAACACGCGCCACACGACGCGTGGGTATTCAACTTCAATTTAGACAATTGCAGAAAACCACCATTATAATATTTTGTTTTGCAGAAAACCACCATTTTAACAACTAAGTACGATATTATTACTCTTCCTACAAAATTATTATGTTGACGCGTGGGTATTCAACTCCGTTAGGTAACGCTAGGTAATGATGTTGAGGCTATAATTTTAGCTATCTTTGATTAGCAAGATATTATTACTCTTCCTACAAAATTACGGTTCATTAAACAAAACATGAGTTTAAAAGTAGTTGAATCTTTAATACATAGTTGAATCTTTTAGATCAATAAAGTACAACAGTTATAGTTTAAAAGTAGTGATGTAATAAATCATATTTCATAGAAATAAAAGGAGGAAAATTATTATATTTGAATCGGACAGTCGGTAACCATTCCACATTGATAATTATAAATTCTCAAACATGAGTTTTCTTTTGCATTTTCTAGCATTATTTTCTTCATTGACATCCATCAAGATTAAATTGAAGCATCATATAGCTAGTAGACATATATAAACGAGTTAAATTGTCGTACGAGCCTCTGTTGTAGCATGAACAGTGCAGTTGGTAGTACTTTGATAATCAATTATTAAAATGGTGGTTTTTTGTAAAACGGATATTATAATAGTGGTTTTTGGTAATTAACAAAAATAAAAAAATATTATTAAATTAATAAGCCCACACGCTTTTAACGGTTCAAGTAACGGAACAGTAGGTCTGGTGGTTTTTGGTTAACGGCAGAATTATAATATACCCGTTTCGTAATTTTTCGTTATAATGGTGGTTTTCTGCAAACTGGGACATTATAATGGTGGTTTACTGCAATTGTCCCTTAAATATAATTATATCATAATATGCATTGACCCTCGGGTCGATCTGGTTGACTCATTAACCCAGTGATCCATCTACCTCGCCGGGTCACGGGTCGGTTCGGTTTTAAAATACTGTCAAAAGGCATCAAATTTCAAAGTAAGACACCAATACATAAAATTACTAGATCAGACAATAATCAATGCATTTTTTAATAAATTCCAGCGTACTAAAAATGAATTTAAACTCAGTCTTTCAATAATCATTTTGGTTCCACCCAAAAGTACGTAATTTTGTGAAAAGTTTAACATAATATTATAATAGAAACATTAAAACGATGTTGTTAGACACTCACACGAAATAGCAGCGCTTTACGAAGTCCGACTTGAGAATAAAAACTTGAGAGAAGCTTAGCACAACTTTTCAGCTATGAGTCTCCTTGCTATCAATCACAAAACTAAAAGGACCTAACTGCAAGTTCCCAAACTTTGGGCTTTTTAGCATCAATAATAAAACGAAAAGGATCGGTTAGAAATAAACAAAAATATTATCACCATACGAAGGCTGAGAGGCGGCGACATCGAACCTGATCGAACTCGACGGCGTCCGTTTCGATTTCAGTCTCATCGCCGATCTCATCTTAAACTTCGGTATGTAAATCTTCCGTAAACCAATTCCTAACAAATATAGCGACTAATTTCCGTTGCGTTGTTTTATTATAAATTTTGATGGAGTTTAGGGTTAGTGGTGATCGGCTTTGGATTCTTTACACTGTGATCATCTGACAGGATTTGTTTCGATTGAAAATTTGAATATGATACTATTTGATACATTCTGAATTCAATTAGCAATGTTGAATTTTGATTTTTGCGAATCCTAAGACCTAATTTGAGTTTCTTGTTTTGAATTTTTGTTTGTAGATGGAGGAAATTATAGTAGGGCTTATATCCTTGTTACTTATTATTGCGTTGATTCCACTGTATATATGGAAGCGGCGTCAGGACTCTCGTGATACGCATGAACATGCGGAAGAAGCTCAGGTATTGTAGTTGTAGTTTAAAGGGGGTGTGGGTTGTTTGGATACTAAATTGTGGTGGAATTTGGGTCTTGTTTGGTGTGTGAAGTGACTTGTATGTCTTGCAGGTTCCACAGAGGGAGCGTGTAGTTCGTGCAACTGGTGCTCGTCGAATGCGGCGAAGACCAACTGCTGGGGCAAGTACATCTGCAGCTCCGGCTGTAATTGTGGAAGGTTTGAGTTTTGAGTTGCTCTCTAAAATATCAAAAGTTTTTCATTCCATTTTCATTGTACCATTTTGATGAGTGTTTACTAGTGCCTTCAGATCACAAATAGTTATGTTTCTCTACTGCATGTGCTTAACAAGTGATACGCAATCTGATTTTTCTGCTGATACATGTGTAGATGTTTTGATTTTTATTTGATGCAGCGTCATATGTTATCCTTCTCGTGTCAGACAAGTTAAAACATGTCCTTCATCACTTATGCAGTTGTTTCTCGAGTTGCGGCTGTAAACTGATTTGCAATTTGTACTTGATTACGTCATTGTAGATGCTGACAGTTTTAGTGACGACGAAGATGATGATGATGATGATGAGAGTCTCAGGGGTAAAGCTGCTAAGAGAAGAGAAAAAAAGCAGCGGGAGCGTGAAGCACGCCAGGTAATCAATTATTGGGAAAACTGTAGTAATATTCTAATTTGAAAATTTCCTATTAAATCAATGATAATTGAGGAGAAAAAAGTAAACAATGATCCTTGAAAACTGGCTCTTATGTAGTCTTTGGTCGGAAATGGATTGAAATGTTAGTTCGACTAAAGATTATTGCTTGAGAATCTCTCAAAAATTAACCATATTCAAATACCATCTTAGCGGACAGCGGTATCTCTCTGTTTAGTGTTCTTTTGTAAGCACATTGTTCATCAATAGAATTTTGGATAAGATATATGATGCGGGTCCATGTTTCCTTATTTAATTTCATTGGTATTGTGAAAGGCAGCAGAAGCTGCACGTGATCACAGGCAAACAAAGCAGGACCGCTATGAAGAGATGCGTAGACGCAAGGATGAAGAGCGCGAGGCACAGGAGAGAATACTGGTGGGGAGTGTTTTCATCTTATTTTGACTTAATTAGCTCATTCTGCTTACAATTACTCAATGCCTTGTATCATTACTTATTTAAGGAAGAAGAAACTAAAGCTAGAAAGGCTAAGGAGGAAGCTGAAGCTGCATTAGAATTTGAGAAGTGGAAAGGGGAATTTTCAATTGATGCTGAAGGTACAACAGAAAATGAAGTACAGGATGGAGCTCAGGGCTTACTTTTTAACTTTGTTGAGTACATACAGGTATGCGTCACACAGTTTGTCATTAAATATTTTCTAGGCTCTTTAGTAAGACGTCAGTTTGAGTAAGCACCGCTTTCTGGTTTGATGGACATTAAAAAGTTTCCAAGACTGTGGAATGCCAGCTGATAATGTTCAAATTTATTGTGTAGAAACACAAATGTGTTCCCCTTGAAGACCTCTCTGCTGAGTTCAAACTGCGGACTCAAGACTGCATAAATCGCATCATCTCTCTGGAGAGCATGGGTATGTAATTCAGAATTATGTTATTTGGTTTCCCTTTGTAGTGATGTGATGGTCTAAGCTCATGTCATAGACAGAGTCAAGATCCTTCAAAAGGCTATATCACATATGACAGCAGTTGCATCACACTGTTGCCGTACACATAAAAAGAAAGTCGTCCCTTGGCATTTCTGCCTCTGTGGATTTTATTATAAAGTCTCGAATGGTTGTTTTTGTCAACATATGTTGTCCTTGATAGGCGATTATTTTAGGGCCCTTCGCATCGGTCCTATATTTACTTTTAAATGCTGATTTACCATTTTATGCTGTCCTTGTTTCGTAGGGCGGCTTTCTGGCGTAATGGATGACAGAGGAAAATATATTTACATCAGCCAGGAAGAAATGAAAGCGGTTGCTGATTATATAAAGCGAGAAGGAAGAGTAAGTATTTCGCATTTAGCGAGCAAGTCAAATCAGTTCATTGACTTGGAACCAAAGTCACAGTTTGAAGAATTGGGAAGCATGGAGCAGGGAGGATTAACTGTTGCTTGATATCTTTGACAACCTCATATTCCCCTCCATAGTTTGTTTTTTTCCCCAAATGCATACTTGGATAAAGAACTTGTTGACCAACAATGGTGTAGGATGTGGGTTTATACTATTATGGATTTTCAAGAATTCTCTTTTGTAATACTCCATAGGAAATGGTTTTAAGTTCTCCCAAAATTTATTTATATAATTACATTTATTGAAATCCAAGAGGTAAAACTAAGGAAATGACCATTTATTCAATTTATTTCGAGATTTTATTATTTAGTTTAGTAATTATTGTTAATTTTTATAATAGGGCAGCATGGGGCATTACGGGCAGAAGATGGTTAGTGTTTCAGTATACGGATGACTTCATACGGGCAGCAACGACCACTGGAAGAGTACTGACACTCAAAGCACTCGGTCGGGCACGTCTCACCAGGCACTCCCTCGTACCCGCAGCAAACGCCACTCGGAGACTGCTGACACTCGAAACACCGGCCACCCTGACCCGCTCCACCACTGCCTCCAACCCCAACTCCAACCCCAACCCCGACTCCAACCCCTTCCCCGACTCCAACCCCTTCCCCTAGTCCTCCTGATCCTTCCGTATCCATAACCCGACCCGGATCCTCCATATCCAATGCCTTCACCAAAACCTTGCCCACCACTGCCCGACCCGAAACCTGATCCGCCATAGCCTGAACCGAAACCCGAACCGCCAATGCCTGACCGGATTCCTTCACCAACGCCAACTCCAGCTCCTCCTGTCCCAGCCCCAACTCCAACGCCGAGTCCTCCACCGGGGCCAATGCCAACTCCCGCACCAAATGATAATTTAGCGGAATGCACAGGCAGAGTCACGGCTGTATCAAGTGGGCCTCTATTAGGCTCAGGTGCCAAGGTGTTCAAGGGTGAAACGGGTTGTACAGGAATGGTCCTTGACGAAGAGGAGAGGCTGACACAGAGCAGGGCTAGAAAACAAAGGTAAGCACATTTGACTGAAATGGCCATTGTAAAAGAAAAGGCTTGTGTTTGAATTTGTTGAGTGAAACATGTCATAAATGAATGTTGTTTATATAGGCTGCTGATGTGGTTTGCGGAATGTAATGAAGTTGATCAGCTCATGAACATTGTGTGATCGATCAGTCAGTTAACACTAATTAATGGTGCTGAGAAACTTGGGATGCGTATGGCTGAGCAAAATGCATGACACCATTTCCATGCGCCAAAACTGCAGCTAGCATTACTGATTTGGTAATAAGTTCTGCCAAGATGGACAAGTTGCCATTTGGCACCTAGTTTTATTTTGTATAGCTCTCCTACGCTCAGAGCAATTTTCAGCACACCATGACCCTGGTGTGACATTCTCCTATGAAGTAGTTTTCTGTCAATCAGGACTAGAGAACAGTGTCTATTCTTTTGAACTTTCTTGCAAAGGCTGTGTCGCTTGCTATCATTTTGGATGCGGCTTCAATATTAAGGATGTCATCAGGGTGTTGCTACTGAGAAAATAGTGTAAAATGGAAAATTATATTTAAATTTTTCAATTATTATGTCAATATTTTATTCAAAAATATTATTTCAAAATGTACACTTCAAAAAACAAGCAAACATTCCACTACTATTTATATTCCATAGCAAAAAGTATTGTAAAATGGAAAATTATATTCCTTATTGTATAAACTTACATGCCTCAACTTTTCGGTAGACAAGTGTAGTCTACGCGTACCCACAGACTCCATACCCGCATCCATTACCTTTGGCACACTTTTTTCCGCACTTGCCGCAATTATTTCTGTTGCGAAGAATATCAGTACATTTCTTGTTGCAACAACGTTGTCCGAAACCACATTTATTTCCACACGCACCACAATTGTTCCTATCTCCAAGAATATTCCTGCAATGTTTTTTGCAACAGTTGAGCAAACTAGTTCCATTGTTGGCATACACACCGTTACATATATTATTAGCAGCATTACAACGTGCACCCTTTTTTATTTTAACGACCTTGGCCAAGAAACGACGCATTCCTAATCCGCCTTGAACGAATGGGGTGTCGAGAATGTACTCTAATTCATCATCTTCTTCACTTTCTTCATCAGAGGAATTAACTGATTGCACTTGCAATGCTATGGTTACGAAGATTAGAGTGAAGTACAGGATCACGGCTAGCCTGATGGTCGTGGAGGTCATTTCCCGTTTGTTTATCTCCGGCCGGTACTTGGAGAGGAAATTTCTAGTGAGAGTTTTTAGTTCCTAATTAACTGGGATTGTGTGTGTTGGGTTAATAAGGGTTTTAAGCTTCAAATGCATGCATACATCTCAAGGATTCTTGGGTCTTAGGGTTAGTAACTTAGAGAGATTGCAAATTGAACATTTTCTATAAATTACGCAATTATTATGCATTTTTTATCATTGATAGATCGATATATTATTACTATTATGGTATTTGAAACAGTGTACTGATCATCAGAATCATCATATTATTTCAATTTTAAGATTCCCAAACGTTAGAGAACGTTTTAGAGATTTGGCAGCTAGCCATGTGCCAGCAAATGGTTGACATTGTAAATAAGCAATCTAATTCTTAGTTTACGTGTCCATTAAAATACAGCTAGCATCAGCTAGGTTGGATTCAGATCCATTGGTGCGATAATAATTTGTTGCTCGTCAAAATTATGTAAATTTGTCAAAGGATTCAGACAAAATTACGTAAGGTCATATTGAAAATGGTTAAAACGACTTCGTACGACAGTGGCATTGACTGTAATTGTAAAATGCAGAATCAAACTATTAATTAGAAAAGCATTACATAGGCTGACACTTGAAATCTCCGAATGGACGGTTGCTTTCATCTGGTTTGCAAGCATTGTGATAATACATATACTGTAGCAAAACGAGCTTTCTTCAGAACAGGAAAAGGAAGAAGTTCTTACGAATGAGGAAGTGGTAGTGTACATCCTAACTAAAGATTGTTTCACACTTATTTGTGGGGATATTATTTTCATTTTCAAAACTATCAATTTAATTCATCACTGCTCTATTTTCGGATGGAGAAGAAAATTTGATGGAAAATATTTGAAATGTGTTTAATTGTTTCAAAAAAATGAATAAATAACAAAGAAAACAATGTAAAATTTTCCTCTCAATTTTCTATGAAAAAATTACTTTCTTTTTATTTTATTTTTAATTTTTTCTTTGCACTAATTTTTCCCACATCCAAATACTCCCTCCGTCCCACTAAGTTTGTCCACTTTCCTTTTTGGGATAGTACCATAAATGGAAATTTTTATTAACATAAAATAAAACATTAATAATCCATCCGCACTGATTGATGCTTGAATATTAAGTCAATGCATTGGCCCACCAACTCATATATGGGTCCCACTACAAGATGCAAAAACCAATCAAGAACCATCGTTACCTCCTAGCATGACGTGTCACATTCCAATTGATGCCGCATCCCAAATCTCACATCTCGAATTCCCATTTTACCCCCGTAAGATCAAAACCCACAAACACGGTATAGTTTACGCGAGTGGAAGTCGGAGGCTTGCGTCATCGTAAAGACAAGTCTGAACTCAGTAAGGAACGAACCAGATACCTCGATCCGCGCATCCACCGCGTCGTCGATTTTTGATCGCGATTCGCGCCTCCGCCTGACTATGGATCTGCAGATATAGGTAATTTTTTAATTTTTTTTAATTATTCAATTATGGAATTAGGGTTTTGGAATTTGTTGATGTAGATTAGTGATGGAAATTGGTATTTCAGATGTGAGGAGATAGGTTAGGGTTGTGGAAGTTGAAGAATTGAAGCGGATGATGTTGGATATTACAATTGGAATTTGTAATTGTATGGGACAAAAATGCCAGAGCTGCGGAAAGGAGTACGACGTGGCCGTCCTCCACTTGTGAAGAAAAATAAATCGGAAAGGATTGTTGGAAGTAACGTGAAGACGCGTGCAGCTGTTGCGAGGGAAGCAAAAGAGGAAGAGGGAGTATTGGAAGATAGGAAGAGGACGACAAGGTTAGGGAAGAGGAAAGTGGAGAGTGTAGAGGAGAGGAAAGATAAGGAGTTGATATTGATATCTGAGAGTAAGCAAGTTGAGGAAGTTGGTGGAGTAGGAGGTGGAGAGTTGAAGGTTGAGAGTCCTGTGAAGGAAGGGAAAATGGACGATGCTAGTGGTGGTTTAAGTGCTAATAAGGTTGCTGTGCAGGAAGAAGAAGGGAGCACTGCACCCTTTCCAGAAAGGGTATGCTTTTTTTGTTTCGTTTCTCTTATTAGGTATATTTTTTCTTAAATTATGTGATGTCGATGGGGATGGCATCTTGATGAATGGTTGTGCTATCCTGTGGTATAATGAATGATACAAAGTTACTGGTACTCTTTAACAATGCAACAGTTCACATATTTGCTGTATTATATTGGATCTGCTAGTGACTGCAAGTTTGCAAATAATGCGTATTACTAGAATCAGTTTATGTTCAGTTATTAATTTGGTATATATTTAGGTTCAAGTAGGTGGATCACCTGTTTATAAAGTTGAAAGAAAGCTCGGAAAAGGAGGGTTTGGTCAGGTTTTTGTGGGTCGCCGTGTTTCAGGCGGCAATGAAAGAGCGACAGGTGCCGCTGCATTAGAGGTATGACTGATACACATCTGGCTTAATCTTAAAAGGATTGATACACTACAGTTGCATTCTTTTGTTTTTCTGCATTCAGGTGGCACTTAAATTCGAGCATAGGAATAGTAAGGGTTGTAGCTATGGACCTCCACACGAGTGGCAAGTCTACAAGTACGCACAAAAAATCTTCAGTTTCTTTGTGCAAATTTACTGACTCTCTGCAACTAAATTTCTTTCTATTTATCTTGAACAGTACCCTTGGTGGTAGCCATGGAGTTCCTAAAGTACATTATAAGGGAAAGCAAGGGGATTACTATATAATGGTAAGGCGTCCACCCTAAAGAAATTGGTAACATTATGAATAGAATTCTCTATTGCAGAATTTGTCAATTATGACAACATGGGATTCGATTGTGGATTTGATGTGTTTTGTTAGCAACAGTTGAAAGATGGTGCTGAAAATTGAGTACATGTAAGTCGAGTTGATTTTCGTTTTGTTTTACCATTTTTTGTGAGCACAGGTTATGGATATACTCGGGCCTAGCTTGTGGGACGTGTGGAATACTTCTGGGCAAGCGTAAGTTGATTCAATTACTTTTCATACCTATAAGTTATAATTGCCTTAGTTTTCACTTTAATGTCAGTAACTGTGTGGTTGTAAATCCTGGAAGTCGTTAAAATTACAATCACGTCAGAAATTTTTGACATAAGTTATTCAATCATTCAAATTCATGCCACCAGTTACTTCCCTTTGCCAGAATCTCAAAATAAATGACTTTATAACCGATGTTTCCTCGGCTATGTTGCAATTCTATTCTTATTCCATCTGCTATAGTGGGTCGTTCTTATCAGCCAAGCTGGAATTATTGTTTCAGGATGTCTTCAGAAATGGTAGCCTGTATAGCTGTAGAATCCTTATCAATTCTTGAAAAGCTTCACTCCAAAGGGTAAGCCAAAGTCTGGTTAATCTGAGATTTTCTGGATGCTTATTAGATTTCAATGCCCACATCTGACATAAGATTATTCAAATCATTAGTTACATTTTTTGTGCAGTTATGTTCATGGTGACGTGAAGCCAGAGAACTTTTTACTTGGGCAACCATCGACTTCACAGGAAAAAAAGCTATTTCTTGTTGATCTTGGACTTGGTCAGTCTCTCTTTCAACCTGTAATTATATCATGTGCATCTATGGTTGATATTAATCATCTTTCGCAACGACTATGTTACAGCCACAAAATGGAGGGACAGTGCTAATGGGCTGCATGTTGAATATGATCAACGCCCTGATATGTTTAGGTAAACAGATTTTAATTTGATTCAACTAGAGTTGTGACACAGCTATTCCTTGAGTCATCATTTTCTTGTTTATCATTGTCAGGGGTACTGTCCGATATGCAAGTGTCCATGCACATCTAGGCAGAACTGCTAGCCGGAGAGATGATTTGGAGTCTCTGGTATACACTCTCGTTTTTCTCCACAGGGGAAGGTTGCCATGGCAAGGCTATCAGGTAATGATGATTTTTTACCCCCACGCATCTAATATCTCCTCTTATTCTTTCTTGCTTATGATGAAGCTCATTGTTCTTGTGATGTGAATTCATGTTGCTAGGGTGACAATAAATCCTTTTTGGTGTGTAAGAAAAAAATGGGAACATCTCCTGAAATGTTGTGTTGCTTTTGTCCCGCTCCTCTAAGACAATTTCTTGAGATTGTTGTGAACATGAAATTTGATGAAGAACCCAACTATTCCAAATTGATCTCATTATTTGATGGATTGCTTGGTCCTAATCCAGCTATAAGGCCTATAAACACTGATGGAGCTCAAAAGGTTAGAATATTCATCTGTTATCCTTACTGTTTATAGTTATTCCTCTGCATAAAAAAGTTGTTAATAAACTCCGGCGTGATTTATCAGGCTGGACAAAAAAGAGGCCGAGTTAACATGGAAGAAGAAGATGATGGCCAGCCTAAGAAGAAGGTTCGCATTGGAGTCCCTGCTACTCAATGGATTTCAATTTATAGTGCTCGGCAGCCGATGAAACAAAGGTTTCTGTTATTGACTCAATTTTCTCCTATGCATTATGAGAATTTACTGTTTCCCAACTGTAAGGTTTTTCTGTTTCAAGAGTGGTAGAGTGGTTTTATTTTCACTTCAAACTATCTTTATGTCCGAGTTGATTTGTTATCAAGCTCTTGAATATCCACTAAATAAAGGTTTTGCATAATTTGGTTCGTGCTACGTAGATGTTGGTCTAACTGTAAATTGTCTATCAACTCTCTATGATGTGAGCGAGTTTTGTCATCAGTGTAAATGACATTGGTCTAACTGTAAATTGTTCTATCAACTCTCTATGATGTGAGCGAGTTTTGTCATCAATGTAAATGACATTGAGCTTTATGTTTGTAAACCTTGACATGTTTGAATCGTTATTTGTTTGTTTTTGTATCAGATATCACTATAATGTTGCTGATGGTAGATTAGCGCAGCATGTGGAAAGGGGAATAGCTGATGGCTTGTTCATAAGCTGTGTATCGTCATGTTCCAATCTTTGGGCACTTATAATGGATGCAGGAACTGGTTTCACTCACCAAGTATACGAACTCTCTCCTTTTTTCCTGCACAAGGTTAGTTTGGGAAGCTGTCTGATAAAATCTTTTTTGTTTTTTCTTGAATCCATGAATGCTATAAGTTTATATGATGGTTCCTTTATCTCAGGAATGGATTATGGAACAATGGGAGAAAAACTACTATATTAGTTCCATTGCAGGTGCGACCAATGGAAGTTCACTTGTCGTTATGTCTAAAGGTAGGTTGGTAAATTTTAGTGGCCTCAAATCACGTAGGGTGTCCTATTCTTTTCCTCTATTTTTTCGAAGCTTTTACATGTAACTTCTTGTGAATTCAGGCACCCAGTATACTCAACAGTCATACAAAGTGAGTGAATCCTTCCCTTACAAATGGATAAACAAAAAATGGAGAGAAGGGTTTCACGTGACTTCAATGGCAACAGCTGGAAGCAGATGGGGAGTTGTCATGTCCCGTAATGCTGGATTTAGTGATCAGGTCAGCTTTACTCCCCGATACTGCAGTTTGGAACATGAACCAGTTTTTTTGCACCAAACCGTTTGTAACCAATTTTCTGATCAGTTATAAATGTCCATCATTACAAACTAACATTATGATTAGTGTTGTTTTATACTGTATGATTTACTGGACTGATCGCAGTATATCTAACAATGCTTACACTTCAATTGCATACAGGTTGTGGAGCTTGATTTTCTTTACCCAAGTGAAGGTGTACATAGGCGGTGGGACAATGGATTCCGCATAACAGCAACAGCCGCAACTCATGAACAAGCTGCTCTTATTCTGAGTGTGCCACGTCGCAAACTTGGTGATGAAACCCAAGAAACTCTTCGAACATCCCAATTTCCCAGCTCACATGTTAAGGTAATCATTCTTTAATGTTGATATGATACATGTTACATGTTTAGTGGTTTTTTTAATTCTCTAAAAGCACTCTGATGTATTAGCTAGCATCTTTAACTAAACTTGCATAAATTTGAATGCATGTTTAATGTTTGTTTGCAGGAGAAGTGGGCAAAAAACCTTTACCTTTCGTGTGTTTGCTATGGACGCACTGTAGCCTGACTGCAGACTCAAATGTGATGAGAAAGATGACATGTAGAAAGAATGAGACAAGGTGTGTTATTCCTTTGTATTGGGTAGAATAACAGAACTAGAAGCAAATGATATAGTAATTGTATGTATTATACTAAAGCCACATATCGTCTGTAGTATGTGTTGCTTATTTCTGACCTTGTTTAACTTATTAAATGTTTATTTTTACTCAAGGCTGTGTCCTGTTTCCTTGATTTATGGTTATTTCATGTGTTTTTTGAGACAATGAAATCAAAAAAAGTTAATTATACAAAAGGATATTGGACTTGGGTGCTGGACTCCATATTACTGCTTAAAATCGCAGCAAACGAGATGCCAAGGCTCCATTCAACTCCTTCCACTACGCTGAAATGAACTTGAGTATTTCATAATTTCAGTATATTTCATAGTTTCAATACAGATGCTGCTACAATCCTAATTGTAAAACTATATGTGAGCAGATCATGAGAATTAACTTCTGTGTTAAATGCAAATTCGATTAAAAAGATGGAATCTGCGGATCAGGTTGGTAAATTTGCCATATGACAATTTATAATGAATCTTTAGTTTGATCATACAGGCAATGTCAAACACCTACAAATAAATCCTCAAAACCTAATACAAATGTTTAGTTGCCCTCCAAATGGTTACAACCAACCAGTCTGCAACTACGATGTTAAGGAGATCAGTGTTTGCTAATTCGTTTTGTACTGCTTCTCAAAAACAAAGGGCAGATAAAGATACTCACAATGGAGCTATGCAGTTCCCTCAATCCTTTTCCCATCCTGCTGATTGTCATCAGATTCATCCGCAGGCTTGCACATTTTCGGACCAACAATTGCTTCAGAAATATCCAGGCTCGCTTTTGTGACACTCTCCACTTTGGCACCACCCTTCACCCTGAACAGCATCTCCACAGCTTCCATTCTCCTCTTCAAATCATCCATATCCCTATCCATCACAAACAATGACTGCTTCAACATCAAATTCTCATTCTCCAATCGAACACTCCTTACCTCACCTTCACTTTTCAAATCACTACTTACACCATTTAAACTTTTTGGTAAAACCATCTCATACTTACTCAACTCACAATCCAATCTCTTCTCAAATTGAACAACGTCCTCATCTTCATCAATACAACTAGAACTCGAACTTGTTCCGCCATCACCACAATCCGACTTGAGCTTAATCAATCCACTCATCGTCCCATACACATCCAACCCCCATTCCTCAACTTCACTCCATACCACATAGCTTGAGGACAAATCACCATCAGCTTCAACTCCTTTCTCTTTGTTCACAGCATACGGATGAAACCTAACATCACCACCGCCATGAAACTTGTTCACATTCATATCCTTATAACAAGATCTATTCCACAAAGACATGTTATTGTTTCTATTTTGAAACTGCCTTTTTTCCTAATCTTACCAAATCGAGTTCCGCCGCTGGCCGCCTTAACGTTTCCATAGTTCTCCTTCCCGTTCCGCCAGTTTCTTTCGGTGATCGGCTTCCGCCACATCCCGTACGTCGGCGGCGCGTTGAAGTGGTTGAATTAAAAATTAAAAATCGGAAGAATTTGATTCTTTCAACTACTGAAAATCAAACGAATTGAATTTTGGTCAATCTCGAGATTGATCTGCAGACGAAGAATTTATAGAGGGAGAGGAAAACAAATGGACGGTTCAGATCATCTAAAGAATATTCACGCGTCTAATGGACGGATGGGATTCAATGATAGACTTTGTGTAGAACTCGGGAATGCGTGTAGGCGAAGGATTGTGTAAGAGTCGGTTTAACGTAACCGCCTTATCATTATGGGCCGGCCTCGTGAGGCCCATGAAAATCAGGTCTGAAACGTTGGCGTTTACGTAAAGCACGAAAGACACTGAAGCTTGAAACCAGTTGACAATCCAAAATCGATCCAACAACCTCAACGAGTGAACGGCGTCGTTTGATGGTCCGTAGCAGCTCTGTATCTCATATCCAAAACCAACTAAAGCGAAATGCTTTCCTTTCTCCCGTCGCCGCTCTCTCGCTCTCCTCCACATCTCCTCCGCTCTTCCGCCGTCGCTCCGACGAACTTTCCTCACACCTCCTCTTTCAATCCTCCTTACCGTCAATCGTTTCAACCTCATCCGCATCCGTTCTTCATCGCCTGCGCTTTCAAGACCGCAACTCCTCCGATGGATCCGGAGTCTTCCTCTTCCCCCGCGCCTACTCAGTCGGAAGATCAATCGACTCTGTGACGCGTGATTTGAAGAATCAGAGTTTGAACAGCGGAGTTAGCTTGAAGAAGAGGCTAGAGGATTTGACATGGGATCACTCTTTTGTTCATGAGTTACCTGGCGATTCTAGAAAGGACGTTATTCCTCGTCAGGTATGTATTTTCTTTTTGTGTGTTGCTTGATTTAGGTTTTCCTAATCATCTTTCCAGCACTATATATTGATTGATTTGGTTCAATCATATGTGATTGTATGGAGTTGCTGATTCATTTTGCAGGTATATCATGCTTGTTACTCCAAAGTATCTCCATCTGTTGAAGTTGATAATCCAGTTCTGGTTGCTTGGTCGGAGAGTGTTGCTGAATTGCTTGACTTGGATCTGAAAGAGTGAGTTATGTTCTTTCGATATGGAAGTTAATTGATGTTATAGTTGTTTGAATACCGGATTATTGTATGATAATCGGGCAGTTATGAGATCAGTATCTGTTGTGTTTTAGGTTTGAAAGGCCTGATTTTCCTATGATATTTACTGGGGCAACTCTTCCGGTTGGATCGTAAGTGTGATTCATATGATTTTTTGAGGCATATATTGATTAGTGATATCATAAATTTAATCTACTATTCCATTATTTTTTGTATTGACAGTTTACCTTATGCTCAATGCTATGGTGGGCATCAGTTTGGTTCATGGGCTGGTCAACTGGGCGATGGGCGTGCCATAACTCTTGGAGAGGTTATAAACTCTAAGGGTGAAAGGTGGGAGTTGCAGCTCAAAGGTGCAGGGAAGACTCCTTACAGCAGATTTGCTGATGGTCTTGCAGTTTTACGGAGTAGTATTCGGGAGTTCCTTTGTAGTGAGGCGATGCATGGTCTTGGAATTCCGACAACACGTGCATTAAGTCTTGTGAATACTGGAAATTATGTTACAAGAGACATGTTTTATGAGTAAGTCGTAATACCATGCCAATTTTTGTTTGGATTATTGTCATTTATATTGTAAGATGCATATGCCTGACGCTAGAGTGAATTGTTTTAAATGAGTGACTGCAAATGTCAAGAAGTGTTTGCCGTTAACGGCTAGATAACCGCTAACACCTTTTTTATATTTATTTATTAGATAATGAGGTGACGGTTGATATCTATTAACGGTACCTGCATTTAGTATTACACAGCAAGACCATGGTTGAAGTAAACCAAAGATTGTAAGATAATTGACCTAAATGGATTTAAAGACAGGGTATTTGCTAAGCCATAATGAAGCTGGAATTTGTAGATAGTTTGAAAATTATAAGTTCGCAGCAATTTATATCTCTGGATTCATTAGCCATAGTCATATTGCTTAGCATTTTCAAATGTGGTTGCATTGCATCTTGTGGTTATTTGTTATTCTACTGAACTGTTGGTTATTTCAGTGGGAACCCGAAGGAGGAACCTGGTGCTGTTGTTTGTAGAGTTGCACCATCATTTTTGCGTTTTGGTTCATACCAACTTCATGCAATTAGAGGCAAAGAGGATTTCAAGATAGTTCGAGCTTTAGCAGATTACGCTATTAAACATCACTTCCCTCATATAGAGAACATTAGTAAGAGTGAAAGTGTATCTTTCAGTATAGGCAACTCGGATGAGTCAGTTGTGGATCTCACATCGAACAAATATGCAGGTATCATAAAGGGACATTTATATACTGTAGTAAAACTAATAAATTTTCCATTTCTTGTGGGTCTTCTTTAAAATAGATATTGTTGAAAGATAATCTTACTGATTACAAATTTTGTTTTTTATTACCTCTTCCAGCCTGGGTTGTGGAAATTGCTGAGCGGACAGCCTCTTTGGTGGCCGGATGGCAAGGGGTTGGGTTTACTCATGGTGTCTTAAACACAGATAATATGAGCATTCTAGGCCTCACCATTGATTATGGCCCATTTGGATTCTTGGATGCTTTCGACCCTAGCTTCACTCCAAACACCACAGATCTTCCAGGGAGAAGATACTGTTTTGCAAATCAGCCTGACATTGGCTTGTGGAATATTGCTCAATTTGCCACCACCATTTCGACTGCAGAACTGATAAGTGAAAAGGAAGCAAACTACGCCATGGAGAGGTAAGCTGTCTCCATATGCCACTTTGTTAGAAGACAGGAAATATCATGTTTAAATTATCTGCGTGTTTCATTGCGGGCAGATATGGAACCAAATTTATGGATGAGTATCAGGCAATTATGACAAAAAAGCTAGGCCTGCCAAAGTACAATAAGCAGCTGATCAGCAAATTATTGAATAACTTAGCCGTTGACAAAGTAGACTACACCAATTTCTTCCGATCTCTTTCTAATGTCAAAGCAGACCCCAACATACCCGAAAACGAATTATTACTTCCTCTAAAGGCTGCTCTCCTAGACATTGGTCCAGAAAGAAAAGAGGCTTGGATCAGCTGGCTGCAATCTTACATTCAAGAGGTGAAATAGTTTGATTGTTACCATAGATGCGGTTAATCCTGATGTCATGCTATTTTGGCCTTTTTCCTTTATGTTGCTGATGTGATATAAATACATATTGCAGCTGGCTAATGGTGGTATATCAGATTCAGAGAGGAAGTTATCAATGGACTCAGTGAACCCCAAATACATTTTGAGAAACTATCTCTGCCAGACAGCCATTGACGCCGCTGAGTCGGGAGACTTCAGTGAAGTACGTAGGCTGCTGAAATTGATGGAGCGCCCTTATGATGATCAACCAGGCATGGAGAAATATGCTCGCCTCCCCCCTGCATGGGCTTATCGCCCTGGTGTCTGCATGCTCTCTTGCTCTTCATAAACTACCCACTCAGTACACCACAACTCATCGAAATTGCAGTGTAACAAAGCCCCCATACAGCCTTCCATCTTATGTATATACATATCTGCTTGTTTGATAAACGTTCACATTGATATAAATGTTTCAGAATTTTCAAAAACACTTGAAAATAAACTCAAGCAGTGAAACAGTAGTGTTTTTGTAGTTGACTTTGATTTTTTTCAGCGGAGCTAAGCTGTACATTCCCAAGTAACGACGTCGTTATATAACAGAGCGACCAGCTCCACATCATCCTCAAGTCCACCCAGAACCCAATCTCATCATCAATCGACCTGCTTGTCTCATTTCGACTCTCGTGCTTGCGACGATTCATGGTTAGTCAACACGTCTACTGCGTTTTATGGCTTGTTTGGTTGTGTGCACACCATATGTTTGATGATTTGACTCAATGAATTCTTATGTGGTTTGGTTGATTATTGCTGCATACAATCAATTGTGAATTCAATTGGTTTTCTATTGGAAAATTTTGGATCTTGGTGCCTCACAAATTAATCTAATTGCTTAATGTTAGAATGTGTGAAGTAAATGGATTGCATTGCATTTGTTGAGATTTTCATATCTGCTGAAACATGACTCATGTAGATAATTGTGTGTGTATTATTTTTCGCTCAAGCTTGGAGTGATTGAAGAAATATTAATCTGCTTTATATGGTTATACATTGACTTTAACTTTTTTGTTACTCTGAAGGGAATGATCATCCGTCGTAGTCTTGAGGTTTTCAGGCTAGGGACTGTGAATTATATGGATGCGTTGAAGTTACAGGAAAAGCTGGTTGCAAACAGGAAGGCGAATAAGATCCCAGATACACTCCTCTCGCTTCAGCACCCGCCAACGTACACGCTTGGTAAACGCAAGACTGACCACAACTTGCTTATACCCGAATCAGAAGTTAAACAAATTGGAGCCCAACTTCACTACACAGAAAGAGGAGGTGATATAACATTTCATGGTCCGGGCCAAGCCATTCTCTACCCGATCATCTCTCTCAGAGAGGCTGGCCTTGGTGCTCGTAAATATGTAGAGAAACTTGAGGCCACAATGATAGAACTATCTTCTAAGTACGGGGTGACAGCCCATCCAGGTGGAAAGTGCGAAACAGGGGTTTGGGTTGGCAATGGAAAGATTGGGGCCATTGGTGTGAGGATTTCATCAGGTATCACCTCTCATGGACTGGCCTTCAACATTGATCCCGATTTGAATTACTTCAAGCATATAGTTCCTTGTGGGATCAAAAATAAAGATAAAGTCGTTACATCTTTGAGAAAGGAGACAGCTCCTGACGTGCTTCTTCCAAAAGATGAACTAGTGCAGGATCAGTTAATATCATGTTTCGCAAGGACATTAGGTTTTGATGACATTGTATTCAAAGATGAAGCCACATCTTTGGAAAGTTGAAGCAGATCAAGAAACAGTGAACAATTTGTGCTACATTTTTAAATCTTCAGATACCGACAATAATTTGTTGTTGATTCAAAAAAATGTAGGGATAGTAAAAACGCTGAAGGTTTACATATCACCTGATAGAGTTTGAGAAATCATGAAAATAGTGATGATGGGTTTGATTTTTTTTTTGATTCAAGGTGAGAATATTTCATCGTAAAAAGATATTACAAGACCCGCAAATGAAACATAATTGAAGGGGCAAATTTTAAGGCAACTATACGTTGATGAAGTCTCGTAAATGCAATTTGTGAAGCACGCCATGATCGACACCATCCCAGCGAACTCACAAAGTCCAAACAACCGGACCCGAGAAAACACCAACGCAAACCAGCCAAAGACCGAGAGGGCATCAAGGTCAGGAAGAGCAGGAAAGACCAAAACCAGGATCTGGCCCAACAGGCCCAAAAACAGCAAGCCCACATGAGAAACCCTAGCGACAAACCCCACAGGAGAAGCCCTAGCGACAGCCGCCAACCACCACGGTAGCCGCCACCCACCACCCACTCACCCAAGCTCGCCCCAACCGCCGCGCCGAGCATCCGCCTCCACCCACACCGCATCGAGCCCCGTCCGAGCTGCGTCCGCCACCAGGCCGAGTCGCACCCAACCCTGCCCGATCTTGTCCACCTCCCAGCCGAGCTGCATCCAGCCTCATCCGATCCGCTTCCACACCCATGCCGAGCCGCGTCCCCCGTCCCTCCGCCTCCACCCAGGCCGAGCCGCATCCGTCCGAGCCGCAATCACAATCCGCTCGCCTCAGATCTGCTGCCAGACACCCACATCCCGTCGATCCGGCCGTTCCAAAGTCCCGTCCACCCTCTCGCCGCGAAACCCACTCGAACTGCGTCCACTACCAGGTCAAAGCTGCACAGAGGCTTGGGTGGAAAGCCAAGCCTTGGTCATCCACAAGTGCCTCCAGCCTAGCAGCAGCCGAGCTCCAGGGGACCACAACGGTCCTCACCACACAACCCAGGGGACCACCCCGCACGACGAGCACCATGGCTTGACAGGAAATCTAGCACAAGGCTAGAGGGAAACTAGCATGGAAGCTAGAGAAATTATTGAAAGAAAAAGACAATACGAAAGGGAAAGGGAAAGGGAAGATTGAACTACTGCGGGCGGAGGAAGACTGACCTCCTCCCCGAGAGGAGGGGTGTCTTCCCCACCCAAACCGAGGGCCTTACAAGGAAAGTTCCGGAAGAGTGTTTTAGAGAAACTAAGAAAAAAAATAAAAAATAAAAAAAATTGATGGGTTTGATTCGAATATAAAAAAAGAAATTAAAATCAAATTTGATTCGTAGGATAAAGGAAGAAACAAATATATTTGAATTCAAATTATTGCATGAAAATACTAATTAAAACATACAACACAAGAACACTCATTTTGTCTCGTGCATGTTTCAGACAACACTAACTCAGATCTTCCGTATTTTTTCGAACAAAACTCTTTACAACGTTTGTCATTGCAAGAATCCAAATCATCGTAAAACCTGTCGCATCCTGGAGGAACATCATCAGCCATTACACCATTGCCTGCATAACAGTTCAACAATTAAATAACCGAAATAAAAAAGAGTGAAAATGAAACTTGAGATCGATTAATTTGTAAAAGAATTAAATCAAAATGAACAGTGAAAAACTCACAGCTGAGAATAATGGAAATTACGAAAAGAGAGAAAATAAACAAGTGCTTCATGTTTGTTTGAGATTCAGAAACTGAAATTGATTAATTTGTTTAGCATAATTGGTATTTATATTATTGTGTGGTTTAATGACTGAGCGTTATTATTTAATAATTAAGTTTTAACTTTCCTCATTTATGCATCAGTTACCATTTCCGAAGATGAATCGAGAAAATGCTTAGTGAAAAAAAGTCAATGATTAGTGAAAAAATCAGTGTTTAGTGAAGTAATTAGTTTTAGATTAGGTTTTGTTTACTTTAAATTAAGTTTATATGTAGAAAATAAATATTTGCGTGAAACGGGCCAATTATATTGAATTTGAGTGCTTTAATGGCTTGAGACCAAGGTGAGAGAATTGCAGGCAATGAAAGTTCCTAATGCAGAAAAACCACTGTAAAGTCATACAACCCATAAGGGCCGTTCATGATATTTATTAACTCATTAATACGACTAGTATTTCTTTGGCGGTTTCAAGAAAAATTCTCTGTTGGAAAGACGTGATGAGGTTGCGATTCTTGCAGTTCCTTGCAGAATTGAGTATGCGAGCTAACCATCTAGAGAGGGCCCGGAAAAGTTCCGTTCTCCCTTTGCTCGTTCCATCTATCAACCTGCAAAGAAAGCATTGAATAATTAACAATTGCTACTCCTCTTTATGTAATGTTAATATACTTTGCACTGTCAGTCTATGAGCTTGAATTTTCAATTATGCACGCAACACAATCGCTATATGATTTCCACAACTGAAGTATACAAAAGCAACAAATGATGCTGAATTTGCACAAAGCTTCAGTTCCCAGTACTAACCCTAAAACTAAATTATAAAGCTGACTGAGAAGTGAAGGTAGACTTACCCATAATACAATGCAGTGCATAATCACATACATACAGCATGTCTGAATTTTCATGGTGTGGCTATAATACTAATGAGAACTGAGAAGAGAACAAACAAGTAGTCGTGCCACTTAGGAAAGGAGAAGAAACATACCCATTCACCAGGGCAAAGAGAACGATAGTATTTGGCGAATTTATCACACTCAGGAGCCCCTTCACCCTTTGCAGCCACACAGCTTTACAACAAGTAACATTGTCAAAATAAATTCAAGATAATAGATAATACGGTTAGAGCTGCTAGACAGCACTCCACCGGTGCTAAGCAGAATGAACTCAGAAAGCAAAGTCATGTGTAACTTACCGATGATACTCGATGTATCTTGTAAAGCAATGCCTTGTTTGGTTAGTGGTTGGGAAACGGAAGTCTGCTGGCGCAGTCTCCAGCTGGTGGAAAGAAAACATACAAACATTTAATTTAATTATTATGAAGTCAATTGAATGATAGAATTAAAAGAGGGAAATGTCAGCACCAACCTTAATAGCTGGTGTGTCCTCATCAGCAGGTTCTTCTTCACCTGTCCCACTGTTTTCCTCATTAGCCTCTTCTGGTACAGCAGGAGTCTCTTCAGCAGCCTCTGTTTCTTCTGTTACTTTCTCAACGACTGCTGGAGTCACGTCAGTTTCATCAGCAGGAGGTGCGGTTGCTGCAGCACTCTCATCAGCAGCAGTGGGTAGTACATCAGTCTCCTTGACAGCCTCCTCTGGTGCCAAATTCACAGGGCTCTCAGCCTTAGGAGCTTCAGTTGGCTTGACATCGTTTGGCAACACATATTGCTGTATAAAAGTTCAAACATAAAAAACGAATTTTTCATTTGGCAAACTAACATAAGAATGAAAAAAATTATAGACTAGACTAAGACATACTACTCATATTCCAGTATCTCAGGGAAACCGAACTCCAAAAGGCTATCAAGTATCACTTCAACATTACAAATTCAATTTCCAGTATGCGAGGAAAATTTGACTCTTTATTCAAAATGTCACTTGGTCCCTACCTTTCATTAGTATAAAGGATTGAATTTGAGATTTCTCTTAGCCAAAATCAATTTCGATCATTCAGAATTAAAATAACAAATTTGTATCCAACAGAAACAACAAGCCTTTAAATCTAAATTCCAGCTCAATTCGGAAAACCCAACTTCAAAATATATCCTATATTCATTTCACTCATTAAACCACCTAAAAACCTTGTCAAAATCCAGATTCCTAAACTCGAGCAAACAAATTCCACACACATAAAACTTACATCGATTAACCTCTGACTCTTGGATATCATCACATCAATCAAAATTAAAACTAGTATAACAGAAACTTCTAGATCCGCACAATTCCATCACTAAAAATACATCGATCGAACTTCTAAACCCGCAGTCGAAACAAACATATAATAAATCCAAAAACGCGTCAATCTACCTCAGCCAGTGATGGAATCTTCGCACTTTCAACTTCCGCCATCGATCGCAGATTAGTCGAAGCTTCGATCGTTATCACTATCTCTCCTCTCTCACCTTTTCCATTCAACACTAAAGTTGGGCCGGGCCGATATGGGCCGAAGCTTAGGGTTTCAATTGGATCGATCACAATTGGACTGGTCAGCAAATCCACGTCAGCATCGTTCTGTTACGAGTTCGTTATAGAGCAGCTCTGTGCACAAACCGTTGCAATTCAAGACTCAAACTTTCAAACACCATTTCATCGAAACTCGCCGAATCTTAAAAAATGTATGACGCCGACGATGAGGGATACGGCAGCTCCGATCAGGATGACGGAAAAAAGAAAGGCAAGAAGAAAATCAAGGATTCGAATGACGCAGACAAAAATGAAGAAGACGAAGTCATCAAGAAACCAGAGAAGAGGCCGAAACTCCCCATCAAGAGTAAAAAACTTGGAACGTTGAAAGCCGCGCTGGATCGGCAAGCTGCGTTGCCTGAAGATGACGTCATCATGGATGCAACTCCACTCAATTACCACGTTCCGGGACGAGATTTCGATCCATCACATGTTGAAACATGTTTGAAGATAGTGAGAACGAAGCTTGAAAAAACATTCCGTCCGACTCCGGTTACGGGTAAGAGGCGGAAACGACAACGTGTGACGATCATCGGGCCGAAACCGACACAACAAAAGCCCAAAGCTTCGTTCGAGGGGAAAGGGAAGATGGAACGCTATCTTGAGCCTCCCAGAGTGACATATCTCCGACCAAGACCCGATGGTATAACCCGAACCAGTTATCAATTGGATTATGATCCGGAAGTGCCGATGGGTCCGCCAAATGCAAGAGTATTCCATAGGAAACCATGCAAGACGGTCAAAGGTGGCATTGACTTTTTTGAAAGATGAATTAGGAATCACAACTCCAGAGGAGCTTGAGTTTGATGAGTATTCACTTCACCAAAGGGTTGGAGAACGTTCCATTACTTCTGTTAAAGAAGTCATCAAAGAGTTGGATTTGTTTGTGAAATTTTTGCCGAAAAAGGCGTCGTCTGATTACATGAAGAAGAGGCTATTTGAGTTTCAGACTTGTTTAGGGATGTCACCTTGGCCTAATTTTTACAATCTTATTTGGAAATCTGCTGAGGCTTTTAAGAATTACTTGACTGAAAATCTTGTTGTTAAGGAGGAGAGTGGAAGTCAGGCGGGTAACGGTCGGTTACCGCCTCCGACAGTACCGTTTTATGAAGCTATGGAGATTGTGTACGCGTTTGTTAACAGGCATATACGTCAGGAGGATGTCGATGAGATTAATGAAGTTGAGTTTACGAATCTACAGGCTGATCTAGAGCTTCCGGAATGGGTACGACTTATCGACTTGTATAGATATCAAACAATGCAAGGGCTTATTGAATTTCTTGCAGATCATTTCCAGTCCTCGCAAGTTATGACTCTTCATGAGTGGAGCTTGAGCTAGCTTTGGGAGATTTGATGTGAAATGTGTTGATTTCTGACAATTGCAAGCCTTCACTGATTTTTGTCTTTGGAATACATTCAAGTTGACAAGTCTATATACGAATACAGTTCAGTATTTCTTTTGTAAAGGTGTAAGCTTCAGGAAACTAATGCAAAAGCCAGCAAAGTTGAGTTCTCATGCAAGAGACAGAGTCCAACAAAAGGATAATGAATGTCAGATAATTTTAATTAAGAATCAAGATTTTAGTCTAATAATTCAACATTTCTATAGCCTGAATTTATAAGTGTTTAATGGGATCTAAACTTTTCTAGAAAGTGGCTAATGTTCAGAGAATCTTGGTTGGATCAGTTAGAGCTTTACAGTCACTAGTCAGTGATTACTTCTAGTTTGGTTTGAAGTTTGAAGGGATGTCATTTTAAGTCCTGCTTGATGCAGGATTTGTGCTGCGGATTGCGGAATTGGATCCCATCATCCCATTTGTTTAGGACTCGCTTTTCAATTTTAAGCCTTTTACTATGAAATCCTTTACGCAATGGATCTATTGATAAATACTGGTAGTTTGTGATTTGACCAAAAAAGTCGTTCACGAAAACTGTGAGTGCCTGCTAACAACCAATGTTTTGCGTGCTAGACAGTACCTTAATTTCTACAGATTACACAGAGTCGATGAAAACTGCCAAACGATATTTTAAAGTTTACACGCAAAAGATGGGATGAGTGCGACTAGGCTGTTGGTAGACGCAGGCCATTGTATACAGCTTTCCGAAATAGAGGGTGTGAGTCTTCAGTGAATATGTTGGCTTCAAGCTTTTCTAAATGAGGCCAAATCTGTAACGAATTATCACTCACAGTTATTGTTACAGTTGCGGCCAGTTCAAAAAGGAGTGGTTGATGGACCAAATAATCAGAATCTGAAGTAAAACATACCTCAGATGCGTACTGCCTGGTGAGAGATTTGACATAGCCAAGAGTACATAAACACCACTGCTCATTTTCACCAACTTTGCAGGCACTGCTTTCATTATCGCCATTCTGCGGACTGCTGAGCAAAGCACATATCATGTTCATAAGTTGTCGAAAAAGGTTATATGAATAGGGCTAATAGATGTCAAAGAAGATCGAGTACATGTTAGTTGGTTTGCCATTTTCATTGTCGACATCCATTGTAGATTCTTCTTCATGATCAACAGCCATTGATGCTGGCTGGATGGATTTCGGTTCACGCAATGTTACACCAGATGAGGGATCAGGTAAACGGTCTGTCAACACACTGAGAAAGTTTTGATACAAAGAAGTGAACAATGCCTGCAAGAGAGGATGGCGCATACACTGTTAAAGGTAATCCGGAGTGCAAAAATGTAACAAAATAAAGGAGTGAGCCAGTAAATTGCATACTTCATTCTCATCAATAGCACGGGAAAGAAGGGCAGTTTTGGCTTCCAAAGATTCACGCAATGACACCTCTTCTTCAGTTGCTTTGTCAACATAAGATTTCAATCGCTTCATCCTGCCTGGGTTATCACCAAGAACAGGTTCACCATCAACTAGAGTGACCTTTGACTCAGCTGCAGCAAGCTCTGATTTAGCTTTCAATGCAGTATCTCCAGCTACGGCGACACTTTTCTCTAGAGAAGATATCTCCTTCCTCAAATCGGATATTCGGTTAAATGTCTTGCTAACCGCATTACGGAGTACCTACATAGCAAGTTAAATTATAACAATTTGAAATCTTAGCATAGATATAGGAACTAAAATTGAGAAGAGTCGGATGTGATGAAAGAATTATTGGTTGCAAACTGGATTACCTCCCATGTACGATCTGAGATATGGAACTCCTTCACATTTTCTGAAGAGAAAACCCATCTTACAATAGCTATATTAGATACAAGGCGATAACCCATCATTCTATCTATGGTTACAGCAGTCATTTGGTTGTTGTGTTTCCAATAAGAACCTACTTCCTCCAAAAGTAGAACTTGCTTATCCTGATCAGGGCATAACTTAGCAAACACCTGACCATATCTCTCCAACACAGTAATAAGATGGGTAAAACTCTTAGATCCGATGTCCAGAAGAGTCTGAGCAACTATTGCAAGTGTGTTTTCAAACCCATGAATGGGAAAAACACTCTCTTCTATCCATATAATTATCTCGCGAATGGTTTTGCGACCTTTGACCATGCTGCTGAGTTCTGAAGAGAGCACATGCTGTTCAGTCTTTTCCTTGCCATCTTCGGGGCTGTATTTGAAATTTGATAGAACTCTCGGAGGCAGCAACTCTTCAAATCCAGGTGCATTCTCAATACTCTGTAGGACACACATTACTAATAAGCTCAAGCCTTAACATTTACAAAACACCATTGCAGTCTATACACTACCAAAGTTTTGCAAATTAAGCTAACAAATGCTTATTGGTTTGCCACTCTCAATTTGAAAACGTCAAAAATTAGATACAAGCATCGGTAAACTGAGAGTCTGAAACGATGGATGTTTAAGATGCCGGCGGCATAGAGATGAAAAGATTAATTGATTTACCACTGACAGAAAGATTACACTATAAAACGCCCTTAAAACAAGATGGGGGGCTATATGGTTCGCATAGACAGGAGTTCTTACAATAACTAAATTTTATCTGAATTCTGGAGCAGGTAGCCTATGTCAGCTAAACTATTTTACCTGTTTGATTTTGTCCCAGTAAGACAAGCGGACCTCTCTCTCCAAAACCTCTTGGACAAAAACTCGTTGTGGAGCCCATTTCGGCTGGTCCAAGACATAAGCCCATTCCTCCCATGGCCAAACAAATTGAAAGTTTGAACTGAGGAAAAGAATTAGTCAGTGTCCAAGTAAAGCATAGTGATTCGCAGCAGTTGGACATTTTCCACACTGGAGAAGTTGACAGGGTCTGGCTTCATGTAACAGAAAAGAAGATACTTACAGGTGATGAGAAAACCATAAGATAAGCCGAGTCCTACATTCTGAGTCCAAATAAGCTAGCTTGTCAAACAATGAACGCACAGCATCAGCTACTACGGCAGGAAAGGCCCCGGGAAGAGCCTAAAAAAGCAACACAGGATTTGAAGGTATCAAGTTTCCTTGCTCTAAATATATGCGCCTAGAAAAATAGGGCAGCTAATGATGCAAAACATTTTAGTAAACATATCAAACCTTGCATAGATCCATTATGACCAGAGTGTAGTATATTGGTTTAAATGGCGGATGTGGCAACAACAGGAGCTACACAGGAAAACATCAATATTAGCTTCTTAACTTGCGTACGAGATCACTCATATATGTCCGCTTTGATACTCGAACAAAAAATCCAAGCAAGATTGCATTATGCTGTTTGTTACTTAAATTCATTTTGTGTTTCAATGAACACTGTAATGAGAGCAGAAAAAAATGAACACGCAACTGACAGGACATCTCCATCAATACATTTCAACTAAGACAAATGAACTACGAAAAATTCAATAAAAATAAGCTTAATGAAGAATTAATACAGTATAACATTATAGTCTAACTCAAACAAATAAATCAGGGGGCTATATGATCTGTACTTGCCATGATAAAAAAGATGTAACCATGGAAAAGAAAGGCCTGGACATATTTTAATCAGATCTCATAAAAAATCAAATATACCTGAGAAAATAGTGTCTCGGCCATAAGATATTCATACCGAAATGGCACAGGCAATCCAGCCATATATGAAGCACATTCCTTTCGACTAGCTTTGCATGAAAGAATAAACGTAAATCAGAAAGAGGAAAAGAAAAAATAATTGCACCAAAGAAACAGAAAGAAGAAACATGCATTGTGCTCTTATGCGAGTGTCGTAAGTAGTAACTTGAACATGTATAAGAAGAAGCTAAAGACTAATTAGTTATATTGTACCAATATCAGTATATCACTGATTTATAAAAACTAGAATTTTGGGTGTATAACACACCATCCATTAAAGAACAATAGCACGTCCAGCAGATACTCTTCCACAATAAATCGGTCTATGGGTTGTATATCCTGGAGAAACCCAAAAGAGAACAAAACAATTAAAATGCACGATATGAGTGGGCTAACTTTATTAACTATCAATATAATGGTCCGTAGTACCTCAAATTTACTAGACGGAAATATGTTTAGCCTGCGAATTCTCTGAGGATATTGTAACTCTGCATCAAATTTTTGTCTTCCAGAGGCAACTACCGAAAGCGTTGAAGGTGAAGCTGGCGGCTCTGGGCAGCTTACAGGCCCAAATTCATGAGATTTAGCGTCTACCAACTGGGCTTCGAAGGATAAATGGGGTCTTGGAACTGTAAATAAAAATGAAGCACTGATGAAAGTTTGAACTATGAAGTATCAATAATGCTGAACGCAAAAGAATTCATCACCAGAACTAAGTTCTCTTCACATTATACCACCATGAATAGATACTTGAAGAATCTTATTCAGGTCTCATGAATTTCAAAACCGAAATGTAAGCACACACGTACCACAACAATGGTTTGGTTCATTGTTACACGATTCGGGAAACGATGCCCCGAATTGGTTAAGTGATATGAAAACTAAACATTTTTATAAACACATATATAATGTAGAAACACACGAACTAAGCATTCATGATTTCATACAAATTTTGCGACCACTCTATAATGCAAAGACACCTAGGAGATACTAGATTCCAATAAAGATAATTTGTAACTTACTGCTTTCAAGTTTCCAACCATTACTAGCTAAAGATTGTATGCGTTGCCACAAATCTTCAACAAAATCCTGAAAACATCACAGAAGAAAATATTATAAGACTACTATTCCATGTTAACCACCGAAATAAATTGTACAAAGGGATATTAAAAAAATGACATGTGCATGGGGTATGAGGAGTAGACTACCAAATATAACTAGAAATACAAAATACAGAGATGAGATTAATACAAGCCCTGATAATGCAGTAGCTTGAGTATGCACTAATAATGAGCATCATAAATAGTGAACTTGAAGTATGATCAATAAGTAAGGCAACGAGCAAAAGTGCTATGTAAATAGCAGTTTGAGGAACAATGTTATCTGGTTAACAGAACTAAAAGAGAATGACTATCAGTAAACTATTATTTTTTCATGTTTATTGCTTACAATAAAAATCTTCAAACGACAAAGAAACATGTGCTAGTCTCATAACAGGCTAAGATGTCAAAATAGATTTCTCAATGACTAAGCTGAACTTGATCTCAGGGTAATACTTCCCAAATAACATTTATATTCATTCTAATTAGCAACTATAAGCAGACAGAAATCTCTTAAGCCAACATAAACTTTAGAAGCAAGTTAGATATAATACTCTGGTTGCTGTTACTGTGGAATGTACTCCTATTTACATCGGAATGTACAAGCAAGTGATTCTATAACCAAGTAACATATTGCAACCCACAATATATAATATCTGCCCAATTATCTGCAAAACATCTATTAATTAAGAAGATACCTTCTCAGTTATACCGTCTTCCGTTGCTTGATCCTCAAAGAATGATAGACCGATTTCAGATGAACGTGTTCGGATATTTAGGTACGCTTCCACACCTACCATAACCCGATCAATCTCATCTGGAACTTGCTGTTTTAAATTCATGCGTTTAAGTTAACAAGGAAAAGGCAAAGTTGAGAATCAATTCTTAAATACAAAGGAAAATGTGCAATGATAACAGATAAGAGAGTGAACATGTAATGCAATACGCTGTACAAAGAAAATAGGCTTACCTCAAACAGCTCGGCTCCTCCCCATGGAAGACTAGAGAGTATGCAAATAACATAGAAGTCTGCCTGAGCTTGCCACAATGGATTTCCTTTGTCTTCATCAGCAGTTGTGGCAGAAGATGACAACAATGTCTCGAATATAGTGACTAGAGACCCGGGGTGGACAATTTTGTTACACATCTGCATACCAAAATTTGAAACATAACACAAAATGAACCTCAATGTTCAGGTTAGATAAATAAACATGCAAATTGTACTGACTGGGATCTATATTTACACCTTTCAAGTCATTAATTACAGACACCAATATGAGATGGATGCAGTAATCACAATTCTGCATAACTGCATAGTACATACCATAACAGTCAGAAAGCGCATCAAAATACGAATCTTGTTGCATGCTCCTGAGTTTAAGGCATCCTACAATTTATCAAATACCATAACATCTCATCCGCAACTGTATTTTATAAGGAATCCATTAAAATGATACACTATGTCAAAACACATTTTTCATACCTGCAAGTTCATAAGAGTATTCTCCACAACCTTCTTAACAAAATCCTCATTCTCCAGGTTAATCAAACCAAGCTAAAAGCAAATAAAATATACCACACGACGTCAGTAAAACATCATGAAGTGAATTACAATCCTTGCTGAGCTGCTTAAAACGCTGCTAACCCCCAACAGTATATAACATCCATGCCAACATAGAGAAGATTAGCTATTGAAGTTCACAGTGGCGTAAACCATCCTAATCTATAGAATCATAAAGAAGATAAATACTTAATGAAGCAATTAAATAACTGCAAGTCATCAAATAAGAGCGGAACTAACCACAGTCCCGTAGAGTGGAATCTTGTGAGGCAATTGTTCAGCACATTGAATTATAAACTGCAACAAAAATCGAAACAAAAATAATTAATAAACTTAATCAAATATATAGTATAAGAAGTCAATAAGAAACTTCACTACAGCATTGTTAAATGTTAAACATATTACAAAGTCTCACCTCTAAAATATCGCCTCCAGAATGGTCCAATTCCCTTCTAATCACTCCCGCACAAGACTCCTGCAATCAAATTAACGACATGTAAAACGACGAAAATAGAACAATAAATTAGGGTTTCTAGGTAGTGTCTATATAACTGGTGAAGCGGAATAGGAGAAAGAACGAAGAAAGGACTTACAATGTGTTCCTTGATGTCAGCGTTGGAACCGTACTCGTGAGATTTCTCGCCGATTCGAAGCAGGTAAGATCTCCAGCTACTCATTTTCTGCGTTCACGGCGAGACTGCGAAACGAAGTTTGACTGGAGACAGCGGCGGAGTTAGGGTCAATTCCTCCGATTAGTTTTTCAGAGAGGTCCCTGAACTTGCAAGAAGTTACAGTACCCAATAATTTGTAAAGTATTTTCCAATAAGTTGTTCCAAATTTAGTGTATAGGATTCATCTTTTTGGATGAACTTCTGAATCTTATTTTACGGCCGTCGATTGCTTTCAAAATTTATTGTTTAAGATTGTCAACAGTTCAGAAATCGAATGGTGGAATGCTAGATCGCTGCTCTTTGTGCTGCTGCTTGATAGTTCATATTGTAGACTTCTAGACATGCACTCTAAGTAGTCTCTAACCATTGAAAACATCAACCTTGACATTATTCGACTTGTTACATGTGAATAAGATCGTATCTTGTACATCATAGCTAATTGTTGAAAGAATAAAATTTTGTTAAAATACTGAAATTTTAGCTCGCAGCAGATATTGTTGTTACACTAGGATCTGATAAGTTTTTTTTTTTGATGGGTGGGTTTACAATTGAGTACAAGATCCATCAATATACAAGCAGTGACCATCCATATAACATCGCTTCCACGCACAGGCGGAAAGAATAAACAGCCTCTACGCGCGCAGACGGGAGGAATGAAAATGAAAATGAATATGAAACGTTAAAACGAAGTATTTTTAACAAAATATAAGAGCACGAAATTATAATCTGACTGTTTTTGATTTGCCTGTACCGCACATAATTGGTTCTAGGAATTGATCTTCTAAAAGATGATCAAGTTACATGACTCATAACAACTAGTCTCCAGCAATAATACAAGTACAAACAGCTAAGGAGAAGAGTAAGTTATCATCTATCTTCTACAAGTCCAAGCAGATAAAGAGAAGAGTGGCCGGTCCTGCCAACAGAGCAAAATCGAACCATTTTCATCTTTAATCTGATACCCATTACAGCCATAGCCTTGTAAAAGAAGCCTAGCTTGCAGCATTGCTGAGTAGCTAAACGAAAAAGTTCCAAATCCGGCGGAGTTGAGCCTATGAACCCATTTATGTAATCTCTCGTGTCTGTCTCTTCTATCTCGGCCTTCACATGCTATGATATTCTTTATTTCTTCACCAAAGAGGATTTTCTCAACCTTGAGACGGTCTAAAGAGGTTCTTGGGACTGTGGATTCTAGGCAGTCGAATAATGCTGCGTAGTAGTAGAGGGATTCGGTTAGTCTTTCCATGAAAGTTGCGCCATTGTGGTTTGAATCCTGCTCTGCCACTACCATCACTTTGGGTGACAGATTCCGCAAATCCATCAGAAATGTATCCATTTTTGTAGATGAGGCTAAAGGAGATGAGGAAGTTGAGTCAGGGCTTATGTTGTACGTGTTGGCCCTATCCTTCTCGAGTAGCTCCCCAAACGTGGCCTGATTTTGGTTGGAATTGTTTCTAGTAGTTTCATCGTCCGAGGCTAGGAGTTTGTGCAGTTGGAGAATAGAGCTGATTGCAAGTGCTTCACCGGTCTTGACGCGCAATTTACCAAAATCAAGACACTCCAACGAGCTGATAACTGAATTGAACTGAAACGGAATATCCAATCTCTCAGCTTCTAAATTCAACCTCTGCGCCATTTGATCCAATACCTCTTTTTGCTGGTGAATACCCGTGATTCTCAAATGCGGAGGCCCTTCAGGGCGCACACTCAACATCTGCAAAAGCGCAACCCACTGCGCAGGCTCAGCAGCACATACATCAATAATATGAATCATTTTCTCTCCTTCCATAGCCTCCACTATCGCCTGGTTAGCTACCAAATACACAATCTTCAAAAACGGAAACATATTCAAAAATAACTTCTGAACCATAACTTCCTCGTGAACCATAGACATTCTAGTTGAATTAAGAGCCCTATAAAGACCCGGCCATGACTTAAGGATGCGGTTAGCTAGAGCTTCAGTAAAGTAAGAAGCAATACGCTGCATAGTATCACCATCAGGGGACGCGATATGGGATATCTGCTCTAGAGCAATATTAGCACTTTCAAGACTACCAGTGGCAACATGATTAGCACAAGTGAGTAGCAAATGGATCAAATACAAACCCCTTTCTTCTGACTTCAATTCCTTTAGCCATGGATATGCTGATCCAGGTGAGAGTGACATCATTGAGAAGAACTGTAGTGGAGATGATGTTACAGATGATGAAACATCCTCTTGAAAAGTTGGAGCCATCAATCAGAACTGACACAGCAATTTAAGCAAAAACTGCAGGAATCACAGCTGAGCAACCCTTTTGAGGGTTGTGAAATTGGGAAGAAACCCACCTAGAAAACCAAACAAAAAACACCAACAAGAGATCCAAACATGAAGATGATGATAAAGGAATCAAATATGTAGACTAAGTGATAATAAAGGTGAGTGCTTGTTGTCTTTGAGTGCCTTCATCAGGCTGATTCCCTTGTCATTACTAGAATAAGGAATTTGTGACTTGTGAGAGGAAGAGCCACTTTCTCAAACACATACAAACTCCACCAAGGAAGAAAACAAGAACAATCTGGTTTCTACCAAAACTCCAAAACTTTCCTCTTTAGTGGGTCTGTCTTCACCTAAGGTGGATGGAGAATCAAACCACCTTTTATTGATTCCAAACCACAAGCTTCCATACAAAGAAGACCCTAGCAAAGACAAAACCCCATTTGTTGTTTCTGCTTTTGTCTCCTTGTGGGGGTGGGAAATGAGATTATTTACCCAAATGATTCCAAACTTTATCAAGTTTTGTTTTTGTTTTGAGGTGCAATGTGTCAATGTGACAATTCAATTGGTATGACTAAGTTTGTAAGCATGAGACAAAGAGACAAGGAAGCCTCATATAGCTCCAATTATGTGGATGATGCCACATTTATCAACTTTAACCCCACTCATCAAGTGGTGTCTCCTCAATCCTCCCTTACCATTTTATTTCAACAACTTTGTTAGATGCATTATATCTCAACAAACTATCTATAGACTTTAGTAATCCTATTTTACAACTTGTGAATTTGCATTAATGAGAAATGAAGGGTCAAGGAGATTAAAGTGAAGCTAAATAATGAAAAAGTGAACAGCTAAGTTGGCTTCAAGTCTTTGCATGCACCAAATCAAACCACGTAGACCTAAGTGCATTTGCAGCTGACAGCTATATGAAAAAAATTTACTGAAAAGGGGAGACGGTTGAGAATTAGGCTGGACATAATGCAGTTCCACTTCCAACAGCTCAACAATATCTGGACACATAGGATGACGTCATCACCTATTCTAAGAAAGTTTGACTGTCGAATCGAACTATTAGGTTATATCGAATAAACGACGTCGTCGTATAATTAACAGAGTGGAGACTGCATTTGTGGAACATCTCCGATGGGCTGTTGTTCAACTGCACTTCCGGCCCAACAACCCACTTTTGTTGAGCCAAACACTAACCACTATAGACCCGAATATTGACCCGACCCGACCGTATAAATATCTGAATGATTGTTTGTGGCTGAAAACGGGCCAGTCGCTAATAGATTGAATCTCCCTCCAATGGCTACAAAGCTCTCAATCGCCGTCGCGTTACTTCCCGACTTCCGTTCGGTGCCGGAAACTCGTTGTACTTTTCTTCGTCCGCCTTGCCTTTTTAAACGATCACGTTCGTCTTGGAGTATTTCATCAAACGTAGTTGCCGGACAAGCAACGTCGAGTTTCGTTAAAGAAGTGGACGAAGCGACTAGTAAATCTGCCGATTCTCGAGACTTATCTAAGCTCGTTCTTGTTGCCGGCGGTACCGGTGGAGTAGGTATGCAACAGTTGTAGATACTTGGTTATGATTCACATAAATAATTGATGTGTTAATGCAACTGAGATGGTGTGATTCAGATGATATTGGAATCAGAATGTGATGAGTTAAACTTTCAGTGTTTAGAATAGTTATTTATTTGTATATTATCGATACAGGGCAGCTTGTGGTTGCATCATTGTTGGATAGGAAGATTAATTCGGTTCTTTTGCTGCGTGATCCGGAGAAAGCTAAGGCACTGTTTGGTAAGCAAGACGAGAAATTACTAAGGGTAATGCTACATTAAATTCTTTATTGTGATTTATTATTTTTGTGAGGTGACTTTGTGATGAAGATTATTGTAATTGTAACCTGAAGGTTTGCAAGGGGGACACACGGAACCCTAAGGACCTCGATCCTTCCATGTTTGAGGTGTGTATTGTTAACTCTTTCTTATAGCTTTGATGAGCAACGAACTCCCTAGTGGAATTTCATTGTGTAATTTTTCAGGGAGTTACGCATGTAATTTGTACCACTGGAACAACCGCGTTCCCATCAAAGCGATGGGAAGGAGACAACACACCGGAAAAAGTAGGTATGGCCTCAAATTGTAGAGCTGTGTTACACTAGACCTAATACAAATAAACTTTCCTCTATTTACTTATAGGTTAAATTATAGGAATGCCAAGTGACCTCCACCTGATAACCGAGCATAACAAATTAATTTTTGAAATTTCTTGTCTTTTTAGATTGGGAGGGCATTAGGAACATTGTATCTGCATTACCTTCTTCGGTGAAGAGGATTGTTCTTGTCTCATCTGTTGGGGTAACAAAATCAAGTGAATTACCATGGAGGTGATGCTCCAAATGTATTCATTGGTGAATGTCACTGGAACAAATTTATCTGACAAACTCAAATTGATCCCTCGGATTCGTTTCTGAAGTTTAACTTTTTAAATATTGGCTGATCAAGAATATCAGCAGTCAATAACGCTTTCCTAAGAGGAACCTGATGTGTGATTGGTTTGTTCAGCATCATGAACCTTTTTGGCGTTCTCAAATACAAAAAGATGGGGGAAGACTTTGTTCGTAATTCTGGCATTCCTTATACCATAATAAGGTACAAAGATCAACAAATACAAGGTTTTTGATAAGTTTGAATTCCTAACTTCGCAACCATTTGCATGACAGACCTGGTAGATTGACTGATGGACCATACACATCATATGACCTGAATACCTTGCTCAAGGCTACAGCCGGGCAAAGGCGTGGGGTAGTTATTGGTCAAGGTACTTATTATTGACTTTTTGATGATCAACGGCGTGAGGTTTTTTAATATGTGTGTCATCATTCGTGTTAATTGTTATTTATAATGCCAGCTCATGGCAAATCAAGTGGTAGATTCGAATTTATTGGTATGAAAAGATATACGGTAATATTGTTGTCCCTGGAATTTTAGGGGATAAACTGGCTGGGGAGACTAGCCGGCTTGTAGTTGCGGAGGCCTGTATCCAGGCACTGGACCTTAGTTTTACCGAGGGCCAAATCTACGAGATCAATTCAATTGAGGTAATATCTTCTTGCGAGCAAACCAGCATAATGG